>JAJDMY020000011.1:0-174219 GCA_022345705.2 Sabuloglossum arenarium
TGCCACAAGGAATGAATGGAGTCGCGTTTGCAGTGGTAACAACACAACAGCCAGATAGTGTCAATGATCTGGCTCTCACAACGCTGGCAGGACCAGTGGTTTTAACGATCTCTTAGAATGCAGCGTGTAGAATAGACTTAGTGATAGATCTTTAATATACGACCGGGAGTCAGAATTCCTCTTTACAACAGCACCCACTGCAGTTCTTATCCTTTAAGACAACTTCCTCCATGTCTCCCATAGTTACCCATCCGCTTACCCAGCGGCCAAAGCCAGAGAATTTTGTGCGTCACAGAGAGCCCATTCTGACCTGCGGAGACTGCTTTCCCCGTCGCAATATGCCTTCCAGTAACTTAAGACGAAGTCACTTGAGAAGAGAGGATCTTACTGCGCGCCATAGGACTCTGGATCCTCCTGCGTCGAATCACCGATCAAGACAAGATCTCGACGTGTATGAAGAGTGAAGTTTTCTGTAAGACCGGGCAAAGTTGGGAATGGTAGGGGTCCAGCAAGAGAGAGTCATTCACTAGTAACGATGGAGAGAGAAAAGATACGATTCCAAAATTAGTCGTCGAGGCTATTCCTGGATAGAAGTGAGAGAAAAGATGTAATTCCAAGATTAGACGTCGAGTGTATTTCTAATGATAGTAGGGAGTCATACGTGGCTCCCTACGCAGAACTAAAGTTCCAGTTTTGGGGCAAGGTGGAACTTATTTTGGCTCCCATGAAATATCACGGCCAGATCAGAATTTGAAGCTTCGCCGCTCATATGCAACTTACTCCGCCCGGCTTGAGCACGTGAAAGAATTCCGTTATATTGTAGCTTGTTTCGGATCGGTTGCATGGACAAGCGTCTCCATCGTATAGACACCGTCGAATAAATCATCATCGAATTTGAGATCTTGATAGTTCATTTGTTGAACACGGACTAGGTTCCCCAAACTGTGTGCTTCGACGTTCTTTCTTGCCAGTTCAAGATGGTGATCGACAAGGTCAATTGCCTGTATCCTTAGACCTTTTTTCGCCATGTATAACGCAACATGACCAACGCCGGCTCCTGCATCGAGTAGTTCGGCGCCCTCGACAAGCCCAAGCGTAGCAAAGAGTTTCTCTTCCATCATTCGCAGTGCTCGGTTGATAGGAAATGGCCAAAATTACTTAGTATCATAATATCCGAAGTATCTTGTGTTCCCTAGGAAGAACCGATACCCCAGACGTGATTCGAGAGTGGCAAAATACTTTTGAAGTGGTTGATTATAAGTACTTACAGTGCCCATCGTCTAAAGGTCAATCTCAAATAAAATCTATCGTTCTGGGAGAAAGGCCTGACATTAGTTAAGGCAGGCTATCTCGTCATTTTATATTTGCTTTTAAATAGGACCAGCCCCAGGGAAAGGGGGGCCAAAAATGGCTCCAGTCTGCCCACCCTCCTGATTTAGAATGATACCAGGGCTGTTGGGACTAGATTTGTACTATCTAAGTCTCCACCAAAACCTCTGGATCACTCCTTGCCTTTTCTAGTACTGCTTTCATCCGGGAGTAAAGCTCTAGATCTTCATTCTCCCACGGTTTATCCATAGGGAAAACTACCCTCCTTAACCTATTAACCCATGGAGCCAGTGGCTGGTAGTAAGGCGTAAAACTCTCAGTTATTGTTCTGATGAAGATTGCTTCCTTTGCCACAGTGCCCAATTTTATCTTAGCTAGCTCTTCCGTGTCCATGTAATTCCACTTTTCAAACCTTGGAACGATTCTGCTCTCCTCATTCGGCCCAGTGTAATGGATGCAGATCCAGAAGAGGGCCCAGAAGAAAGATTCCAGATCGTGCATGAAGGTGTGTTTTTCGCCGTAAAGAGCTCCTATTGCCATGAAAGCTCTTGTGCCAGTCTTGTTCGGTGCACCAGAATGTTCTTCCCGATTTTCCTTAATTGCAAGGTCAAGGTCGATTAAGAACGATGGCCAAGAGGGATTGCCCTCTTCCTCATTCATCATAAGGTTCCCTATCGATACATCGCTCTGAATTATACGGGTCAAGTCATGTAGAGACTCATGCCCTACTATGGTTAGTCTGAGTATAATAGGTCCCCGCTATGTCTCATACCTGTGATGTTACCCTCCAGCGCAGCAAGCATCGCCACTCGAGAGCTTGCTTTATAAATATTCTTTCCATAATCGCGTAAGACGACGCGGCGATGTATTCGATTTGGCAGTTCCGAGTTGCCCCTGTCTTTGTGCGGAGAAGTTGAACATGAACGCTTATTTGGCGGTAATGGTAATGGTGCATTAAGGGAGCTGGACGACCTCTTTCGTGCGGTACTCCTACTTCTGCTGCTGCGCGCACCTCCTACCGGCGCTCCAGATGTACTTGAGGGAGGCATCAGGCCTTCGGTATTGCTGGCCGCCGAAGTATGTAGAAAGGCGTTGGTCGCTTTCATGATGCCCAACCCCTTTCGGACATTGCCATTGATGTCGTCGTCTCTTCCACCTACACGAACCGTCTCATGATGATAATATCTCGCCACGTTGACCACTCCCTTCTCTGTTGCGTCACGTAGGAATTCGCCTTCTTCTCCACGCTCTGTGTACTGCCACGAGTCTTTGATAACAAGGATCATATTTGACTCGTCCCCGTCGCGGTACGCTTTCCAACAAGTCGTCGCTCTACCAGCCACAGATGAGTGCCGCTTCATTAATTCGACCAGGACAAGTCGCTCCGTCTTACTGTTCCGTGTGATCTCCATGTAACGTTTACCGTTCAATTCGAAGATGGTAGGGTCGAATCCGAGCTGCTCCTCATTCATCCAGAGATATCCCAATACCACTGAGACGAATTGTAAACCCTCCTTGTTGATATCGAATGGCGAGGACGCGATACCCCCAAGTCTGTCAAACTCCCACAGTCGCATAGTAGACCCACAGAGGGTAAAACCAAGGACAAATCGACGAGTATCTTGAGCAGTAAGCACATGTCTTGCATATCTCGCTAGGTCAAGCCATGTGTCTCTCTGTCTATCAGCCTTTGGGTTGCTCTTCAACTCTCCTGGCACGAGGATCTGAGACCAATCGTACCGGAACCTTTCGCTAGTCTTCGTGCCGTTCGCGAAGCCGATGTCGAGCTTGCGTTTGGGAGTAGACCCTGACAAATGTTGACTGGGTTGCCCCAAGGGTCTTCGTTGAACACTCGGAGCTGCTCCGCTTTCCTTTGCGAACTCTAGGAACATGTCGACCCGCTCTTTGAACCACTTCAAGACTTCTTTTTCTGGAGCATCTTTGGGCCAGTCACGCCAGCCGCCACCTTCTCCCTCTTTGTACAGTGGATTTTCGCCCTCCTGGCATTTCTTAAAAACCGCCTGGGCCACCGACTCGAGATCCGTAACTTCGCCAAAGAATGCATCGAAAAAGCCTGGGATATCAATATAGAGCGATGAGTCAAGCTCATCCTTCAGTGCGCCATCAAGGTCTTTTCTGTACTCAGATGTGTTGAAGGAGGTGCTTGTGTTAAACGTAATTGGAGTTCGATTGGGATACGGCAACGGACGAGGAGGAGGTGTTGACTGGGTGACAAGGACATAGAGCGCACTCCAAATATCCACATCTGGTGCCTTGTCGGCCACTTTATTCAGCAGAGGAATGATCGATATGAAGTCGAAGTCATCTGAGACTACCAATGAAATGAGCCTTGAAAGGTCGCCTAGTAGGATTCCACGGCCGCTCGGAGAAGGGAGCTGACGAGTCGCCGGGAGGGTTTGTAACGCCAATATAAGGTCGAGCACTACATTTTTGAGACCTATATATGTTAAAAAGAGCTTTATATCAGGTCGGTGCGTCTCACCTTCGTCGCCAATATGCATATACTGCACTGCGTCTGATAACCCGGAAATGCCCAAGTCCCTGTAGGTTGAGTTAAGTGAATCGCGAAAGGCATTTAAGCCGTCTCCAATGGGTTTACTTTCAATTATTTCTAACTTAGAGAGATCAGCCATCCAGTGAAGATGAGATGAGTCGCAAGCTAAACCGAGAACGCCGACGTGACATACGAGTAGATGAGATCGCAAAGGAGCCAGAACTACTGGAGCTGAGGCTCTCAAATGACAGGAGTGTGGCTTAGATGCATGCTTCGCGCCCTCCTGCATTAATGAGGCGTATTTGACTAACATTTTATCCCTATCCTTTGTCGTGTCGACATCCGGTATCTCGTTTTCCGGTTCAGAATCGCAAAGGACCTGACCTTAGCGACTTGTTGCTTCCGATATTTGCATCACGAAGTCCATTGGACCAACGAACCATCAAAAAGAAATGAGATTCGGAATCGTCTTTGTGTTTACCACGATGATTAGCCTTGCAATGTCAAGCCCCAGATTCAGCTACGGGAACGATCAGATTGTCAAATTTGACTATCGCTACTTGACTCAGAAAGGCATCGAAGGACTCAACAGAGGTGATTAGCACCTAAGCTTCTGCTTAGCGTCGCCAGAGCAACGCCTTCAATTTGGGTTTAGCGGCTGAAAAATAAACAGATTTCGATACACTTATATGTAGTTATGCTTATGGGTTTGTTTTGGTGTCGCGAATAAATATGATTGGTTGAACTATGTTTTTGTGATTTCCGAGCCGTTTCCCATGGGTGCTGAACGACTGCCCATTTAAACCTACGCAAAACCACCTAACCTTATCCAAATCTCCCTGTCGCCTGTCATCATTGATCGATTTTCACTTTGCCCACAAAAAAAAAACTTTCTATCACATCCTTAAATCTAAACCCTCATCTTCCGAATACCATCAACACAGCCGCAACGACAACTCCCACCAACATGACAATGTCTCAAGGGGATGCAACAAGCTGCCGAATATGAAATCTATCCACCGAACCGATCTATGGAGGATTAGCAAACTCCTGCTACTAGGAACCACATAATCAGACCTCAGACAGCCTATTGTATTCTTGAGATTCTCTGCAGATATTGTTCACCTTCATACGCCTGTTTAGCTTATGTCGTCGATGTCGTTCACTGCGTCTGGTGGATTTGAGTTTACCGTCTTGTCGCTGGACCCTCTCGCGCCGGGGACTGCTCCCTTTAACGGGCTGTGGTTCTCCAACCACTTGACGAATCGACTCCTTGAAAAAATGGACAATGGAATATCTAGAACCTGTCCATTTGTTGGTGAAGTGTATAAATTCTCTTCCGCGCATACCAACAATAGACCCAACAGGCATGGGCACCCTGATACCCAACTGAGGAAGACAAATGTCTCCTCCCGTAAAGGAGCCGAAGGGTGTAAGTCATGCCCAGCCCTCTTTCCAATCCCCTTCGTCAACGTGTGGCTCAGTGAGAGTATTAATTAAGACCGCTCGAAGGGGAAACAACTCTTCCTTGTCCGTCGCTGTAGTGGAGAATGCTTTGGCTGCTGGTCGAAGCCGTAGGTAGGCATTGTGATATGCATCATGAAGACGCCTGTCAACCACTTTGAATAGCATGTCGATAGCCAGTGTCAATGGCCCTAGTGATCTCATCGTGTCGACCCTATATGCCCAAGCATATGATCCGTCCTTTGGGTTTGATCGCGTTCCTCCCTTGAGAGTTTCTTTCGTCGGTATCACGTCATATTTCTGTCCTTGTTCTGGCCAAGAGCCTCAATGGTAGACCCCGCACCGGCCTTGTACTCCTGGGGTTCTCTTTGACCCATTGCCGATGATGGATATGCCGAACGTCTTCCACAACTGGTGGAGGCTGCGACCGAGCATATTCGACTAGTACCGCGGCTCATCATCTATCCCAGTATTAGGATCCATGATGGGGAGCTAGAATGGGCTCCTTTACGGTTTCTTTTCTTGGGATTACCTAAAGTTGCTGTAAGGCAGGGAGCCCAAAATGACGCTCCCCGAGCAGCAGCGAGCAGAGGGCAAGCAGAAGGGAGCGAGGAGGGAGTGGGAGGGAGCAGTGAGGGAGCAGAGGGGGAAGTACTCCGTATAGAGGGAGCAAGTGGACGAAATGAGCACTTCGCGGGGGAGTAGGGCGGCGAGAAGGTATTCCGAGACGGGTCACGAGGAAGGTAAAAATTAGGTACGGAACGCGAATCCTCAACGCGTGTTGCCGCGTATTCCCAGCCCCCTATCCTTTTAAAAAACCCCAGTCCACGGCTAGAAACCCTCCTTCTTCCTCTCCAAACTGCCTTCAACAACTCTATTCCGACTCCTATCCTCCACCATGTCAGGCATCAAACGCAAATCCACCTCCCTCGAAGCCTCGGACTCCAAAAAGCCCAAAGCCACCATCAACAGCTCCATCATCTCTTTTTTCGGAGCCCCCAAGTCATCCTCGCCTGCAGTGAAATTCGACAAGAAGAAATGGGTTGAGAAGCTGACCCCGGAGCAGAAGAGTCTGTTGAAGTTGGAGATTGAGACGTTGCATGAGAGTTGGCTGGCGCATCTGAAGGATGAGGTTGTGACGAATGAGTTTTTGGGTTTGAAGAGGTTTCTGAAGGGGGAGAAGGAGGCGGGAAAGAAGGTGTTTCCGCCTGAGGAGGATATTTATTCTTGGTGTGTATTCTTACCTCATTCAGAGTTATTCTTTCGTTGTCAACTAAGAGTTCTACATCGCCTCTTTCCGATGGATCCATAAATGCTAATTGTCTATGTATACAGGTCCCGCTACACCCCTTTCAACACCGTCAAAGCCGTTATCCTCGGCCAAGACCCCTACCATAACCACAACCAAGCCCACGGACTCTGTTTCTCCGTCCGCCCACCAATGGTCGCTCCCCCATCCCTAAAGAACATCTACATCGCCCTCAAGAAAGACTACCCCGACTTCACATCTCCACCCAAAGATGGGGGGCTACTAGTCCCCTGGGCTGAGAACGGAGTGCTGATGCTGAATACTTGTCTTACGGTGCGAGCTCATGAGGCAGCCAGCCATTCAAATAAGGGCTGGGAGCGCTTTACAGGAAAGGTGATTGAACTCGTCTCGAAGCATAGGACGAGGGGTGTGGTCTTTTTGTCGTGGGGCACGCCGGCTGCGAAGAGGGTTGCGAAGGTGGATAAGGAAATACATTTGGTATTGCAATCTGTACATCCAAGTCCTCTGAGCGCTTCGAGGGGATTCGTAAGTTGCCACTACTCCCTTTTTTCAAGATTATTTGTCGTGAAGCCTCTAGCTAACGTTCATAAATAGTTCGATTGCGGCCATTTCAAAAAAGCCAACCAATGGTTAAGGCAAAAGCACGGCCCCGACGGAGAAATCAACTGGAACCTCACTCCCTCCACCGTCAAAAAGCCTGCCCTTCCAGTTGACGACGAGTTTCCTTTCGACGAAGACTTCCCTCCTGAGGAGGATTTAATCGTCAAGAAAGGCGTTTTTTCAGTCGAGAAGATTACCACTTCTACGAAGAGCAAATCGTCGAAAAAGGAAGCCCCTGACGGGGAAGCTCTTAGCGAGGAAGATACTCCTGCGCAAGAGGACGGCTCGGTGAAGAAAGATGCTACGGTTATTGAACAGGAAGTCCTTGTTGAGAAGGACGTTGTGGTTAAGAATGACGTAACGTCTCCCGAGAAGGAGGAGTTGTGAGAGGCTACCCCCTACCTAATTGAAAATAGATAGTAAGGCTACCTACTTCCAGAAAACAACACTTAAACCACAACTTCCCTTTCCTTCCCTTCTAAATCCACTGTGTTCTTTCCCGGCGGCTTATTTAGAAGCTTCAGCGCTAATCGTTTTAACACTGGCTCAATTTCCTGGTATTTTGAAGCATTGTTCATGACGAGTTCACCGTGAGCGATTTATGGAAGTCTTCTCCTTCGGCTTTTTTCTTTCTCGGGAGGAAGTCTTGTTTGACGAGAGGGAATGTTTATAATTTTTTCTGGCTGGGAGGTAGGATTCGTGTATGGTGCCCATAGTAAGTTTTTCCGGTATATCAACTATAAATGCAGGGGTCTAATAGACGTCCAAAGATCCATTTTACAGTAAGAGGACCTGAGGGGAAGGCTCTTATCTGATTGATGTTGTATCATTGCGGGGTATGCAACTCAAATCTCCCGAAAATACTACATACACGGAGTCTAGATCACATGAAAACCAAAAGAAATGTAGTTATATACCTAAGCCGAAAACAAACGCCTAAGAAAGAGTCTAGATGTGTCATACCGCCCGCACACTAGTACATCCCTACGACAAAACAAGTCAGAAACCCCTATTCCCTCTTCTCTCCAACTTTCGGCGGTCCCCCCGCTCTCGGCGGCGGCGCAATAGCTCCCGCGCCCGGTTTCGGCGACGGTGCATGATCCTCCTCGCGACTTTTCTCTTCTCCCTCTCGGAGATAATCCTCCATCGCCGAACTGGAATTGATATTATGATGCACACGCGCTTTATGCTTTGGCAAAGGCCCGCGACTTGATGTGCGAGGTGGTGGGGCGGAGGAGAATTGGGTTGCGGGGATTAGGAAGTCAGATGTTGTTGTTATTGCTGGAGTGGCGTAGGGGGTGTGGGAATGAGCGTCTGGGGAGGTGGTGGTGGTGTCTTCGTGAGAGAGGCGAGCGGATTCGAAAAGGGTTTCTCCGGGGGCTTGGGGGGGTTCTTGTAGGGGGGCGGGGAGGCGGTGGAGAGCGCCGAAGCCGAGGACGCAGCCCAGAGCGCCTTCGCCACCCCAGTGGCGGGAGGGGTTGATTGTTAGTTCGCGGGTGGCGTTGTATTCGTGGTTGTAGACGTAGAGACGTAGGGGGCGAGAAAGGTGCTTGGGAAAGGTCAACGTTGATTCTCTACGGCTCTAGGTGGCATCAAAACTATCGCAAAGCCAGGGGGAAAACAAACATCTTCAACCAGTTCCCCGAGACCAGCTTCACCACGCACAATTCCTTCTGGTGTTCCTATTATGTAGTCTCCATATGGCAAGAGCCCGGCATGGTCAGCGGGAGACTCTGGCGCAACGTCCAGGATATGCCAGACGTCTTCTGTGGTTGACAGGGGTGTCCATTGGAGGGTAAGACCGAGGGAAGCTGATCCGGCGGGGACTGGGACGTGTAGTTGGCGGAAGCGTTGGCCCTGTGGAGAGGGGCCATAGTCAGTGGGATAGTAGAGGGCAGAGGTTCATATTACATGCAAGCTTACCTTTCCGCTCCAAATCCCCAACGTCACAGTAGAACCAGCGCAGTTTCGTACTTCTTGCGCAAACAGGTTGGAGTCTGGGTCATCCTGCAGAAATACCCGTAAGTCTCTACCGCAGCCATCTTCCCAACAAAACCAGAGTGCAACACACGATCTGTCTTCCATTGATCTCGCAAATAAAGTCAAACCACGGCTCAATCGCCAAATCCGGATTCTTATTGCGCAAGATCTGGAAGCCAAAACCCCCATGTCCTCCTGGAGATTGGGGATGAGGTTCGGAGTCTAGACGGGATATGAAGCTGTTGAGAGCTCGGAACATGGTGGATGGTGGAGTTGCAGGATGACTGGAGAAGCCGTGGCTTGATCCTTGGTGGTGGTCATAGCTCTCAAGAAATCTCGGTATCACGTGGAAGTTTGTTCTGTTTGGGGATATTGTTTTGGAGGGTTAAGGATTCTACACACGGTTACGATCCATGATGATCAGAATATAAAAATTCCGAGTCAAAAAGGATAAGAGGCGAAAGTTCTACAAAATTAGTTGGGTTTAAGTTTTGTTCATTCAAGCACATGAATTACGATGTCAGACGACGTTCCTCCAGATGGTTGTCACCACTATACGGAGCTGGGTGAAGTACCTTGGGATGTACAAAAGTTCGAATTCCTGCTCACATCTACGTATTCTCATCTAACCCTTTTTTCAGATACTGGGAACAACGTTACAGTATTTTTTCCAGATACGATGAAGGGATATGGATGACCGACGATGCCTGGTTTGGCGTCACGCCCGAGCCAGTAGCAAAGTATGCTCTAATTGCTCTCTAATATCTCTGCGTATATGAAACTAAATAATCCGGCAGCAAGATCGCAGAGCACCTCTCGCACGCAGAAGCTAATATAATCATTGATGCATTCGCGGGAGCCGGAGCCAACACCATAGCATTCGCACAATTAGACCGATGGGAAAAGGTCATTGCGATTGAGAAAGACGTTAAGGTGATGGAATGCGCAAAACACAATGCTAAGATCTATGGCGTTGAAGATAAAATCCAGTGGATCACGGGAGATTGCTTTGAGGTCTTGAGGAATGAGACGTATTTTTTTTTTGAGTTTAATCAGCCGTGTACGATTTTTGCTAGTCCACCGTGGGGAGGTGAGTTAGGACCCCAGTCTCTAGTTGTGGGTAAGAACTGCAGTTCGCTGATCTACGTATTTTGTCAAGGGCCAGGATATAGGTCAGACAATATATTCGACCTCTCGACTATGCAGCCATACTCCGTGAATGAGATTTACGGAGCTTTTGCAAAGATTACGCAGGATATTGCGTTATACTTGCCTCGCACTTCGGACTTAAGGCAGTTGGCGAAGTACTCATCCAAGGGTCGCAAAACAGAAGTTATTCATTACTGTGTGGAGGGCGCGAGTAAGGTGAGCGCAAATGTTTCTCTGTACATAGAAGAGGAGAAAGCTAATGAAGGTGGCATGGTTGTCAGGCTTTATGTGCGTATCTCGGGGGCTTAAGCACTGTGTAGATCCTGGTGGAAGCTCCGCTATTCAGTTGCTTCTGGTATTTGCGCCTTAACCAGACAGAAGGACGTAGCAATGAGTGTCATCACGAGGGGAACCTTTAGATCGTGAGGCTCTCTAAGGACCAATTTAACATTGCAAATTTCGAAGATGTGACGCTCCTGAGCATGAATGTTTACTAACTTTTCTTATGGAGCTTACAATTGTCTAGTTCAGTACAGTATACACACTGATGAATGGGGAAAAGTAAAACAAGGCGAGGAGCTAAACCCGGTGTTCTGCCCCACATTAAAAAAAAAGCCCCTCTATATATACTACAGATCCACAGCTTATTTTCCTTTCTTCACCCACTCCTGTACCTTCTCCCTTCCTTCACTGACAAATGAATCCACTCTGTTGACTCCTAGATCCCAATGCGTTTTTGTCATGGACCATGCTTGCTCCGCGCCGGTCCGTACTCTCAGATGCGCATCACTTATGACCGGCATCTTCTCCTCCCACCGCCACACGAGATTCCCGACATTACGCATGGTTATTGGTACCACTACCCAACCTGCGCCGACGCCAACGGCAACCGGCACAATCCCCCGGATGAGTATGTTGCGATTGCGAGTGACAATTGAACCGGCCATGGAGGTCACAAACACATACAGGATCCCAGGGAGTAATTTCTCGCCGGACTCTTTCGGCGGAGCTAAGGAGGCCACGGTAGTCGTGAAGTTGCTTTCCATCTTTAGTAGTCTTGCCATTAGATCGTTGAAGGAGTCTTCCGCGCGGACGGCCTGAGAATGGAGAGATAGTCGGGCAATACGGAGTTTAGCGGCGAGACGGTCGGTAGGAGTCGGACGATGAGGAGCATCTGAATCTGAATCTGAGGGCCGGCTATTCGTGGGGTTTGATTTTGGGATCTCGGGGAAATCGTCATAGATAGGCTTTTTGTGACTAGACTGGGGATTGTCAATTACTAGGCATTGATGACCCCACAGACTAAACGTACGGGTGCTTCTGGAGCGTCTGCATATGCGGTATGTGTAGGAATGAGTATGGAGCCCGCGACCAAAAACGCGGCAGTCGCGGGCCAAACGGCACGCTAAAACCTGTCAACTAATGCGCTTCAGTGGAGAAATGTAGGGAGACAAACCCGCCGTAATAATGGTCTGAATGCCATATGCCAATTGGCCTTTCGATGGGCAATGGACAAGTTGACAAGTTGGTAAGTAGTTGAACCTTGAATTTTGGAGGTCGGAGAATTCAGGACAATTGCGAATTATGCAAAAGCTTGGCATATAATTATGTATGCATAAATATTACACCTCAAAAATTTGATGAATTGAGGCAACACGACTTCATCTGATCTTCAGCACAGCTTTGTGGGAATGATTAAGAGTTTTAGATCCCGGAAATGGATATGTCCAAACTGTGTGTACCGTCAGCAGCGTGTCCGGAGAAGTCTGGTCAGTGCTGCTGTTCCAGCTCCTTCGGACGACGTTAGACTTCCTCCAGCAAGCTACAGAGCTCCAGGAGCATCTCGAGATGACCAAATGTTGCGGCAAATATTCGACTCTCAATCCTTCTGGCACGAATTCTCAGGGCGACATCCAGCAAGGCGTTCAGTGCGTTCAGCGGGGTTATTTACGAACAAGTATCTCACGCACCCTGAAGGCTTCCAAGAATTCGCAGCAGTCACATTAGAAAGAGCACGGAAGATTGTAGCAAAGGTGCTACAGGCTTCGACAGTTCATGAGTACAGGGCAATAGTCCGGGATCTTGATCGACTGAGTGACCTACTATGTCGAGTGATTGACCTCGCGGACTTTGTGCGTGCCACGCATCCAGATCGCAAGATCCAAGCCACCGCAACTAAGGCGTATGGACACATGTTCGAATACATGAATGTACTGAACACGACGACGGGTTTAAATGAGCAACTAAAACGCGCTGCGGCAGACCCTGAGGTTTGGGGTTCGTGGAGCGATGAGGAGAAAGTGGTGGCGCAAATCCTGATTAAGGATTTCTCGAAATCCGCTATCGATCTGTCACCAAATGACAGGCAGAAGTTCGTTGATTTGTCGAATGATATAAGCCAGTTAGGTTCTAGCTTCGTGGACAACATGGCAGCGGAGAAGGAGTATCTGGTGTTTGAGAGCAGTAGGCTGAAGGGCATGGATCCGTTGTTGGTAAGACAGTTGACTAAATGGGGGAAAGTTACCCTGCCAACTTCTGGGACTACAGCGGGTCTTGTGCTCAGGACAGTGGAAGATGCAGATGTCAGGAGGGAGGTCTATATGGCAAACAGGACCGTAGCTCGAGGTCAGATTCAAAGGTTAGAGAACTTACTTAAGAGAAGAGCTGAGCTCGCAAAATTATCTGGGTACGGCAGCTTCGCTGAGTTGGCTTTGGCAGATAAGATGGCGAAATCTCCTGGTTAGTTTATAATCCTGCCGTTGGGTTTATAGGACATTTGCTGATGGAACTAGAGTCTGTCAACAAGTTCCTCAGCGCTTTGTCTCGAGATAATGCCGCACGGGTACAGGAGGAGCTGTCCGAATTACTAAAGATGAAGCAATTAGACTCTAGTAATGGGTATGCCTCGGACCAGTTAAACCCCTGGGACCGAGACTATTACATTTCCCGTTTGCTTGCCCGCTTCCGATCTAAATCCCGCACCCCTGACTTTCTGTCCGCCTACTTCTCCCTCGGGACAGTAATGCAAGGCTTGTCCCGCCTCTTCACTCACCTCTACGGCGTCCGCTTTGTGCCCAGAGAAACTTTGCCGGGCGAAACCTGGAATGACGACGTCCGCCGCCTTGACATAGTCGACGAAAGTGATGGCCACATTGCGGTCGTCTACTGTGACCTCTTTGAGCGGGCCGGTAAAAATCCCAATCCCGCTCACTTTACCTTGCGTTGCTCACGCCTCATCTCCGCCTCTGAAATTGCTGAACTTGGCCATGAAGAAGGCAGTCTTGCTGCGGCAGAAGACGCCGTGAACGATGGAATGGCTGCTGCCCGAAACCCACACACTGGTGAGCTATATCAGCTCCCAACCATTGCCCTCATCTGCGACTTCTCCCGCAGCTCTTCCCACGATCGACCCACCCTTCTTAGCTTCCGCGATGTGCAGACTCTCTTTCATGAAATGGGCCATGCCGTGCACTCAATGCTTGGCCGAACGTCCCTGCAGAACGTTTCAGGCACCCGATGCGCTACCGATTTCGCGGAGCTACCATCCGTGCTAATGGAGCATTTCGTCAGCGCTCCTGAGGTTCTCGGCCTATTTGCTAGACACTGGGAGACGGATCAGCCATTACCGTACCAAATGATCCATGAGAAACTAGCTCTCGACCGCCGCTTCGCCAGCACTGAGACCGAGCACCAGATTCTACTCGCCCATTTAGATCAAGCATACCATAGCAACCTCCCACTCTCCTCGGACTTCAACTCCACACACACCTACCACACCATATTCTCCCCTCCAAGTGCTAGTCTGCAAGAACCCAAGGGTACGACGTGGCAGGGATTCTTCGGGCATCTGTTCGGGTACGGTGCAACGTATTACTCGTATCTGTTTGATCGCGCAATTGCTGGGAAGGTGTGGAAGGATGTTTTCGGGGAGGGTCGAGAGAGTGTGAATGTGGAGAGAGGTGGGAAGTTTAGGGAGGAGGTGCTGAGATGGGGTGGAGGGAGGGATGGGTGGGCATGTGTTGCGGGAGTCTTGAATAATGAGAAATTGGCGGTCGGAGGGGGGGCGGCTATGGAGGAGGTGGGGAAATGGGGAGTTAGAGATTAATAGGGAGTTTTTAAGTCATCTAATATTGAAGGGCAAAAACTCCTTGCATATACGGATACAGAGCGATGTTCCTTTCATTGTATCGCTAAAATATTTCTAAATCGCAACAACATAAATAGACTCAAAGGATGTGTTTTAGATGTGCTTAAATGTGGCAGAGAGGCGTCTTAGCTTACAAATTTTGTCGACGTTGCTTACCTGTACGTACGCGCCTATAGACAGTCCAAGAGGGGAAATGCACAAATTTGGCTGTTTCAGGAGATCTGTATTAGGTTCTAGGAGCCAACCAAAGGACATGTTCGCACAACTTGGAATTCCCCCCTTCCTCAATGTTTTCAGTTTCCAGTGATTGTTACATGTTGTACAGCAGGGGGAATAGGGAGTAGTAGCAGTAGCAGCAAAGACCTAGGGGGGTAGTCTTTTCTTTTTTTTTTAAAAAAAAAAAAAAGAAAAAAGGGGGGAAGCAGGTAGGGGGGGTGATCAAAAAGAAAAAAGGGTAGAAAAGTAGACACGAAGAAAGAAAGGGGTTGGCGCGGGGGGGGGGGAAGGTTTGGTGAAAGCAACATGATCTGACCTCAAAACGCCCCGGGAAAACGCCCCGGGAAAAGGGAAGAAAAGAGGAAAATTGGGATATAGTAGAAAGCCTCCCAAGGTAGCATTCAACAAGGAAGACAGCAGTGGGGGAAAACAGCTGGTGCAAAAACTCCAGGAACCCATAATTTCAATGGCGCCCCCCCCTTTTTTTCCCCCCCAATGTTCTCATGATGCAGACAGCCCCGCCATCTCACGAAAGTCATTCATTCGTCCAGCACTACCACACTGTGATCTTTCCGCTTGTCGACCTGTTCTGACGTCTTCTTAGGCTCCTGGTTTTCGCCTTTTTGCTGTTCCACAGCCTTAAGTTTCTCTCGCGCCGCCAGTTCCAAGGCTTGCGCTATCTTTTGGATCCCTTCTTCCGCCTCGGCTTTTATAGCTTTGGCTGATTTTCGTTCTCCTACTACTCCGCCAGCCTTCCACATTATTGCGTCTATCCTCCTTACTACTTCCGCGATCCCATCTCTCGTCGCAGAAATTCCTGTCTTCAAACCTAACCATCCTTCGCCTTTTTCCAGGAACAGCTGTCTGAAACTCAAGAAGGCGGGGGCCTCGGCGGGCGGGACGAGCATTCGTTGTGCTTTTAGGCTCGATGTGTTCAGGCTGACGAACCATTTAAACTCATCCCGGCGCTGGCGCAGTTTAATTTCGATCTTGCAGAACGTGGGATTTCTATAGGACATCTGCAACCAGTCGGCTGAGCGATGGAGGACGAACAAATCCCCCTCAGGGCGTTGATCGGAGATTTCTCCAATGGCAAGGAGTAGTGGCAGGGAGAGGTGTACGATGTTGGTGACGATATAGAAGCCGCTTCTCTCGGTGCCATCTGCGGTTAGTCCGAGGTCCTCAAAGCCCTTGTGGGCGGGTGAGTTTTCAGCGTTAAGGAGATCAACCAAAAAGTCCTTGAGAAGAAGGTGGGGATTGCCTGCATCTAGACCTATTGTCATGGGGCGATCGCCGGCAAAACGGATATCTGCTTTGAGAGGCGGTGTAGCGGAATACGCAAAAACGATCCTGCCTAGGCTGATACGCTCGCATGGCAAGTTGTGCCTCTTAACCACGCCTACAAATTGAATCAAGCGCTCGATCCGCTTTAGTCTCTCCACAACGTTCTGCATGACTGGCTCGCCAACATCGGCTACGGTACGAAGGGCGAAAAGTCCCCAGTGCGGATTGAACGCAACATCCTTGTCGATATGATCGTTGACCAACTTGATCTGGGGTATATCCCGATCCCTTTGCATCTGCGCCTCGACAATTACGACTACTTTGCCGTCGGAGTCCAGACCTTGGTATGAAACTTTCATTACTTCCCGGGCCCATAGAGTATTGGTTGTCTTCTTAGCGGAATGCCGTGCCATTAATGACGAAAAACGCACAAAGAAGAAAGGAATGCGAACTCCAGAATCAAGTGCTGAGGGAGCAGCGCCAGATGCACGGAGAACGTGGTGAACGCCCTTTTTGGTGAGATAGCGTGAGTTTACGTAGTATGATATAATCCCAGCTGCAGCCTTTTCAAGGCGAGAAAAAAATTCATAGCTTGGGTTAGTAGCCTTGCCGTTTGGGGAGGCAATTGGGACACGGAAACTGGCACCAAAGGTATACGAAATCCGAATTTCAAGACTGTCGATTATGTGAGCGAGCCGTTCATCATGTGGGTTTAGGGAAGACAGGAGACAACGTACAGCTCGAAGACCCACCACTCCTCTCCGCTCATCCCAATACTTACTCCCACAAGCCATCCCGAGCTCCATGCCCCTCGCCTGAACAGGGAGAGCCTGGGGATTTCCTTCGGAAATATACGCCTTAAATCTTCTTGTCTCGGCGTGAACGTCCTAAAAGGTTCCCATCCGGAACACCTAGCCCGCGATTCAATCTCTTCCTGTGCGAACATACACCGCAAAGCCGCTATACGCGGGTGAGCTTCCGCTGCGGGATCTTTGAGAGCGTTGAGTTCAGTTTCGCCTCTAGCAAATAGCGGCGAAGGAGGCTGGAGGGCGAAACGGCCTGCGATTGGCTCAATGGCAACAACAAGAGTTCGTGAAGGAGTAAGCTCAGCTTTTAAGAACGAGTTGACAGGCTCCGTTGTGGATATTGACAATGAGAGCGACAGGCTTTGTCGAGCATAGAGCGGTAACTCCAATAACTTATCGCGGACCGACATTAGAATATTTTTTGTATGAAGCGCTATGACGCTTTTCAAGGTTGTCTCCATGGAAAGGGTCCCTAGCTGTAACACTATCGGCGGATTTTTGACCTCTTTCCCTTCTCGGAACCATCGTACCCCTATCCTGCTGGGACCATCGCCTCTAAGAACGCCATTTTTATCTCTAGACTTGCCGCTCATGAGGCCTATCTCTATCCAACTCTTTCCCCCTGCTCTATGTAGCCAGTACTGTACGACGAGTGAGCGCCTAACAGTCTCTACCTTTATTGTCTCGGACCATTTGCCCCTAGCCATTTCTATAGCTTGTCGACGTAGAACACTGATCTTATTCGTGAGCACCAAGTCATGTAGGAAGTTGTAACAACCTGCAAGCCCATCTTTTTTCAGAACATCGTTCGCCTTGTCCTCGATCTCAGCTCTCAGCCTTCCCACGGGAATTTCAGAGACCGATGGAGAAAATAATAGTCGGAAGTCTATGAAATAAAGCTGCGAAGCGGGATCTTCATCCGCAATGGAAACATCCACTTCAAATTCTTCTGGAACCACAAACGTTGCGCGACCAGAAGCTATGCTGTATGACCTGAAATGCGGCGGAAGATTATCAAACTCATGTATGTTTATCCTGAGGTGTAGGAGCGTATTGATCTCGCGTAACTCCTTGAGCATTTGCTGCGGTGTCAAGGGCTCGGGTGGTATGTATCCCAGCTGTAAGGTATCAGTATCCTCGTGATAATTTGTACAGAAAATGAAGGAGACTAACATCTGGTAACCAAGAAGCCTTTCCAGTCGACAAGACCTCTAAAGCAGTTTTCAGATCAGGATTCGGCACCTTTGCTGCCGCCAGATTTCGCTTTAAGTCTCCCAACCAGTATCCGGCGTCATTGTATAACCGCGTCTGGCCATCCAGCCATACCTTGAGATCAATGACTTTCCCAACATCTGCAGCTTGCCGACTCCACTGGGTCAGTACAAGCACCTTGATGAATTGTTCTCTACTCTGCTTCGCAAAGTTCAACAACTTCATCTTCTTTTGTACATTAACTGGTGAGCTGTTTGCGCCATTGGAGTTGGCGTGATTATTAAGATACGTTGAGCCGCCAGTAGAATTGAGTTGATTCTGATTGACAGGCATCTCAGACACGGCATCAATAACCTCCAAAAGATTCTTCCAGGTCTCCTGCGCAAGCCGGTTGATGAGCTTCCCGATGGGCTGATAACCTTGCGTGATGTGCTCTATCTCTGGTGACGTCTCATTGTAGGAAGTAGTCGTAGTTGACCGCGCCATCTCATATCCATCCATCTTAGACATACTCCCGTTTTGATGGCGGCCATTTGGTAAGAAGCCATCTTGCGAGTCGTCCTCTGTGGCTATCTTGACCATCTTCACGGAAGAAGCCGGACTTCTATCCTCCGCAAAACCTACGCCTAGAGCCTCTTGTTTGACAATAACCATAAGGTCGCCGCCCACATTGCCGTTCTCCATCCTGATTCCCGGCATGACCTCTGCTTCCAGCCCTTCTTCCTTCGTCACCCCTTCCTCTGTCTTAACCCCGTTCCTCCCAGCGGCCGCTCCGTCCTCTCCAACTCCTTGCAGCCGCTCCTCAGACTCTATCTTGACGTCTCCGATGGAATGAATATTCGTGTGTTAAAACCGGATAGCAGGATCACTACGTTGGATCGCCGGATCGTGTAGCTCAGTCCTCGTGGGGCATCGGATAAGCCACTGATGTTGTCGACCTTACAGCCTCGGATGACACCGCCTGCCTTTTGCGACTCTTATGGTATGTAGACCAGTAATGCGCAAAGCCGAACTAATGCGCAGGCGTAGTCACCTTCAAATATGGAGGCGAGCCAAGCCAAGGATGAATAGAGATCGCCAGCGAAACTAAACCCGAAGGGCGCAGTGTTATGAATGGCGGAAGTGGGTGAAGAAGCAGCACCGGTGAATTTGAGTGCCTGAATAATTTATCAACCAGTTATCCACGATCACCGCGTGTATTCTGAAGGGTTCGCGTGATGATAATGATGAGGCTCAGGTTTAGAAAAGGCGGGAAGAAAAGTGGCTGGTTAAGGCGGGATCAATTGGCTCTAAGTTGAGGAATTGCCGGAACTGGCGCCCTGTCTCGCATGGGTCGGCGTGGGTCGGCGCCGTTGGACAAGCAGCCGAGACGGCAACGCCGCGTCTAACTTCATTGCCGCCCTACTCCTACAATATCCCAAAGAAATGCGAGTGAATGACACTGGATTGTGTGGGTTGATTGGTTAATGGCAGTGTGACATATCACACTGCTGATCAAGATGGAACGCCCATAGCAAGTCCTCCCTCATTTGCTGCTTCTCTCCGGGTCTTCCTTCTGCCCTCGCTCTCCAAGACGATGGTAAGTGAGCAAGCAAGACCAGCTTTCAGCCGAGACGACGGGCACGATCTCTCAGACCCTACATAACTGTTTCAGGCTTAATGCACCAATAATAAATAACTCGACGCTCACCATGATTCCAAGTGACAACACCCACCAGAGCTCTCAAAGACCGCCGCCGCCGCGATTACTTTCCACCAACACCGACGCCTCCCTCGTCTCACCCTCGCCATCGTGTGAGGCAGATGACGAACGTTCGCTCTCCGAGGCCAGCATGGAGTTTGGTTCGCCCGGACGCGGGGTTCCGCAGTACCCTGGAGAAGACACCCGCTATACAAGCAAGAAAGAGTTGGCTGGGTGGTACAGTTATGGATGGGCTGCAGAAGTTTTCGTGGTCTGTGGAGTTGGTGAGACTCTATCTGGCTCCTGTTGGTCTATAGATCCCAACTCTAACACGTGCCGCAAATGGCAGGTTCATTCATTCCCATCACGCTAGAGCAACTTGCCCGTGAGCGAGGAGTGTTTCTGTCGGATAGAACGACGCCATGCAGCGCAAACCTCGATGTTCACTCGGCCTCTACATCCGCCGCACACTTCTCGAGGCCACCAGAACTGGGGCAGTGCGTTGTATACCTCCTGGGGATGGAAATCAACACAGCCAGCTTTGCCATGTACACATTTTCATTAAGCGTGCTCGTCCAAGCGCTCCTTATAATCAGTATGAGTGGTGCAGCGGATCATGGTGAGGACTTTACTCGAGCCTGAACCGCAAATGCACGCTAATTGTCAACGTACAGGCAAATATCGTAAATCGTTTCTACTAGGCTTTGCATTTACTGGTGCTATTGGAACAATGCTCTTCCTCCCCATCATCCCATCAGTATACATACTTGGCTCCCTCCTCGCTATCATCACCAATACGTGCTTCGGCGCATCTTTTGTCCTACTGAATTCGTTTCTTCCAGTCATGGTCCGTCACCACCCATCCACACAGTTCCCAGCTGAGGCCGGTCTGGGTATTTCTGTTTCCCCTCTGCTCGAATCGTCAGAATCAGACACCCCAGCAGATGGTGGGAATTCTCTTGCCGACTCCCGAGCTGCGTTGCTCCCTGTCAACTCGAATTCTAGAATACCGGCTCGAAGAATTGGAAAGGAAATACCAACTTCTGTGGAACTACAAGTCTCGACACAAATTTCGTCGTATGGCATTGGAATCGGCTATGTTGCCGCTGTCCTTGTTCAATCTGCCTCCATCTTCATCATCCTTCTGACTGGGTCCTCCACCTTCTCCCTTCGTCTCGTCCTCTTCGTAATCGGCCTATGGTGGCTCGTTTTCTCCATCCCAGCAGCTCTCTGGCTACGGCCCCGGCCCGGCCCTCCACTCCCAGGAACCAGTGACGGAAAGGACAGAACATGGCTCGGTTATTTCATCTACGCCTGGAAAAGTCTTGGTAAGACCATATTGCGTGCCCGACGCCTTAAAGACGTCGTCCTCTTCCTCGCTGCTTGGTTCCTCGTCTCGGATGCCATCGCCACCGTTAGTGGTACCGCCGTTCTCTTCGCCAAGACCCAGCTAGACATGAAACCCGCCGCCCTTGCACTCATCAACGTCATTGCAACCCTCTTTGGCGTCCTGGGAGCATTCACCTGGGCTAGACTCAGCACACGGTTTGGTCTTCAACCGATTCAGACGATTCTCGCCTGCATATGTCTCTTCGAAATTATACCTCTCTACGGCCTTCTTGGGTACCTCCCATTTATCCAGGATCTCGGAGTCCTGGGTCTACAGCAGCCATGGGAGATGTACCCACTTGGCGCTGTCTATGGCTTCGTACTGGGTGGGCTCAGCAGCTACTGCCGTAGCCTGTTCGGCGAGCTGGTTCCCCCTGGATCAGAGGCCGCCTTCTATGCTCTCTATGCCATCACTGACAAAGGATCAAGCGTGTTTGGACCAGCGATCGTAGGCATGATCACGGATCGGACGGGTGGAATTAGGCCGGCCTTCTGGTTCCTGGCGGTTCTAGTGGCGATCCCGGGACCTATCTTGTATTTCGTGGATGTGGACAGAGGGAGGAGAGATGGGTTCGAGTTGGCAAGGGAGTTGGAGGGAAAGAAGGCCGATGATGAGGCTATGGTGAGAAGGCGAGATGAAGAAATGAATGGACATGAATATGAGGAGGAAGAGATTCTGCTAGCGGACGAAGACGAAGACGAGGTCGACAGGGTTTTCTGAGCAATGAGACTTTGCCGAGATATTCTGTGATCTTACTACCACTTTGGTACCCCACCGTCTCTTCCACTCACCATATCTGTCTCTCTAGGAAACAAATTCCACTTGCTTGTATTTTTTTCTTCTTTTTCTTTCTCATCTAAGCTGAATAATAGGCCAACCAGGAAAGGAATTGTTACAGCATTTCAGAAAGCGGCGTTTTTTCCATTTCATCCAAGTTTCCATATTTCTCTATTCTCTTGGTCTGGTTCGGCGGTCAGGAAGGTGTTCCTTTTCTTTTCTGTCTCTTTCGACTCGAAATCAGAGATTTCGAACCTTGGCTCTTGTATTCGCTCTAGAACGCGGGAAGATAAACAAATGTATCGCAGCAACGCAAACTTTTAAACTTCAAACGCTTGATAACACCTGTATAATCGGTGTCTAGATACTGGAACTGACATGATCTTGGATGTTTCAGTCCGACACAGCAGATTCACATACCGCCAATACCTAGGAAGCAGTTAGATTCGTCTCCCACCTGCGATACATACCCAGGAAATTCCCGAAAACGCCACGGTTTAGAAATCCCTAGCCCATCGTACATAGGATAAACTATTTTCGAAGATACCTCATATTTTCCATAGTGCGCCATACAAGAGTTGTAGGTACTCCGTACATGCTCCAACACGGTGTTTAGTTAACACTTGTCCTTTTGGCGAATTTCGAGCTGAGCTTACCGAGCTTACCCATTAAATTGAATTTGCGGAGGACACCTTACACTTTCCCTTCCTATTAATCCAAAGCCTACCCGGCACTAAATCCAACAACAACATCTCCAGAATACTTCCTTCCATTCTTTGACTACAAAGCTACTGGGAGTGAGATTTCGCTGGACCTGTCGTTTTCTTCTATTATTCTCCTTTTCTTGAATAACCGATTCAATGGGTTTCTTCAAACATATCGCCCTCGGGCTGATTGGCGCTGCAGCTGTTGCGTCGGCTTCAGATGTGCATGCACTTGGGAAGGACACCTTCAGTGCTTTCGTTGATGAGCATCCTCTAGCTCTCATCGAATTCTATGCTCCGTGGTGGTAAGTTTAGTTTTACATTGAATTGATCTCTTTGTCAGCCTGGCATGCGTTAGGAGCTAATTTGTCAATATTCGCAGTGGGCATTGCAAGGCTCTAGCCCCCGAGTATGAAGAAGCTGCTACGCAACTAAAGGAGAGAGAAATTGCACTGGCCAAGGTCGACTGCACCGAGGAGGCTGATATATGTCAGAAGTTCGGAGTTGAGGGATACCCAACCATAAAAGTCTTCCGAGGCCCCGAGAATGTGATTCCTTATTCTGGCGCGCGGAAATCTGCAGCGTGAGTGCAAACTAAGTGGAACCCGTTTTGAAAATGCTCTCACAGCTGACTCTTGCTTGCGCATAGCATTGTTTCATTCATGACCAAGCAATCTCTACCAGCAGTTTCAATACTGAACAAGGACAACATCGAAGAGTTTAAGACCGCAGACAAGGTTGTCCTAATAGCATACTTCAAGGCAGACGATAAGACAGCAAATGAGACTTTCACTACTGTTGCCGAGACATTACGGGAATCCTTCCTCTTCGGTGCTACCAGCGATGAAGCTTTGGCCAAGGCTGAAGATGCTAAGGTGCCGTCCGTCATTTTATATAAGCAATTTGATGATGGCAAGGCCGTCTTCGATGAGCTGTTCGAAGCAGAAGCCCTTGAGGCATTTGCGAAGTCAGCATCTGTACCTTTGGTTGGAGAAGTTGGCCCCGAGACATACACTGGATACATGGCAGTAAGTGTCTCCACTTGCAGCCCTTCCAAATTCATTAGGTAGTCACTAATTCGTGTATATAGGCTGGTATTCCCCTCGCATACATCTTCGCAGAGACCCCTGAGGAGCGCGAGAAGCTTGCCGAGGAGGTCAAGCCAATTGCTATCAAGCACAAGGGCAAGATCAACTTCGCCGTCATCGATGCCAAAGCCTTTGGTGCCCACGCCGCAAACCTTAACCTCGAGACTGACAAGTTCCCTGCTTTTGCCATCCAAGAGACGGTCAAGAACCAGAAATTCCCCTTCGACCAGAAGAAGGCTATCACCCATGATGATCTTGATGCATTCGTCCAGGAATTCGTAGATGGGAAGATGCACCCAAGCATCAAGTCTGAGCCCATCCCCGAGAAGCAGGATGGACCAGTCTACGTTGTAGTCGCGCATAACTATGATGAAATTGTGAAGGATAATGACAAGGATGTCCTCGTGGAGTTCTATGCTCCTTGGTGCGGACACTGCAAGTCGTAAGTCGACGGTCTGAAGTATACTCTTAGTAAAATCCTCCCAGTAACTAACTCAAACCATCAGGCTTGCTCCCAAGTACGAGGAACTCGCAGCACTCTACTTCAACAACCCCCAATTCGCATCGAAGGTGACCGTCGCCAAGGTCGACGCAACTGCCAACGACGTGCCAGATGAGATCCAGGGCTTCCCCACTATCAAACTCTTCCCTGCCGGCTCCAAGGACAAGCCTATCGATTACTCCGGCTCTCGCACCGTCGAGGACCTTGTCAACTTCATCAGGGACAGCGGCACCCACAAGGTTGATGCAAATGGCGGGCCCAAGCCCGATGCTGAAGAGAACGCCGACACAATGGACCACGCCGCCCCTGCGGCTACTGAGAAGCCTGCCACTGACAGTGCCAGGACCGCGGCCAGCGAGGCTACTGAGGCTGTCAGTACCGCGGTGGCGGGTAGTGATGATGAGATTCATGATGAGTTGTAAACTTTGTTACTATTATGCGCAGAGAGAATGCCAGTGACGATTGACCCTTGGTTTTTTTTATTTATTTTTGCTTTGGAACTATGATGTGGGCAATATTGCGAAATTGACTGCGTAATTGCTTTTGAAACAAAACACCTTACCCCCTGTTCCACCAAAACAACTGTTAGATTACCGTGAGAGAGTAAAAGAAATGGGAACTTTTTTTTTAATTGGGTTGACGTGTCACTTCATTTGGATCGGTATTCACATCATGAACGCTATGAGTGAGTGAGAGGCTTTCATTATGTCTTTCAATTGACGCTAATGCTTAACGTTGACGCTGTACGCGTAAAGTCCATCGACCCATCTCGTGCCCCCCCCCCCCCATCAGGAAATGCCTTGCCTTCCTACAACGTCAAACCAGTCACCTCCCCCAAGCCCCTCTTCCTCACAGCCCCCTGTACCGCCTCCCGAATGCTCTCGAGAGCTTTCTTCCATGCCTCTTCGCCTGGTATGACTTTCTCCCGATCCTCCTTGCCTTTCTTGTCGTCATCGTAGGCAGCACCGACCACCCACGTCAGCCACCGCACCAGAGCTACGGCCTTGGACATGTTCCTCTCGTTGAGAACCACCTCGCGAAGGTACTTGTTTAGCATCTCCACGTCCTCGTCGTATGGCCCTTCGTCGCGGAACACTTTCTGCCATTCTTTCACCATTTCTCGGAGTTCGGGGAGCTCGGTCAGTTTTTCCGAAGTGAATGTCGGCTTGGGAGGTTTAGGCGGGAGGCGGATACGGCGCTGAGCTACAGGCGCTGTTGGTGCTGGTTTGGTGATCTTGTATTTATTGGCGTCGGGCTTTGCGCGGGATTTCAGACGGTTGCGGCGCGATTCCTCGAGGAGTTCGCGACGGATGTCTTCGGGGAGGGCGGCGAGGAAGTCTGGGTCCATGTCCTCTTCTTTGTTATTGTCGTACCCGCCGTGTTGCTCTATGATAGGTGCTGCGTTCATGGGATCTTTGACGTTGTTGTTGTTAGATTTAGTGAAAGCGGATTGTGTAAGTGTCAGGTTGTTGTCGCCTCTTCCTCTCGGAACAGATGGGCCAGCTCTACCCCTTTTTGTGAGTAGAGTCGGCTTCTTAGAATCAGCCTTAAGCGAAGCCCTAGGATCCTTTCTGGGTGACTGTGGCACCAATGTTTGACCACGCGGCTTTAAGGGAGGAGATGAACTGGGCCGATAGAAAGACAAAATCTCTTCTCTAATATCTGGAGGTAGAGCGTCCAAGGTTTCTTGGTCGAGCTGAGATGATGTGGGGATGACTTCCCTTAATGCTGCCTCCGGAGATGGAGACTTGTAAGCTCTCGAATGCTTAGTAGAAGCGTTAGCCGATTGATTTGATCCTGTGATCTTGGATCTTATCTCCTCAGGCAGTTCTGCGACTACACTTGGGTCAATTTGCGAGGGGATGATGAATTGTGTACCAAGAGTATTAAGGGGTTTCTGTTCTGCTGCACTCTGTGGGTCTTTTGCCATCGTAGTTAGGGCTGCTGGGTGCAGCCGTTGGACCTTCTTCCTCTGCGGACTCTCGATATCATCCACAATCGGGTCCTCTGGCTCCCTTCTAGGATTATTCGTCATAAATTGCAGAATCCTCTGGCTGCTCTCCATTGGCCCTTCAGGTCCTCCTTTCAGAGGCTCCAGTTTCGCCATGTGTAAACCGATTCCCCTCAGTTCTCCTGCGGAGAATCCAAAGCTTCGCAACATCGAAACGGCCTCCTTACCAATCACATCTTGTGAGTTAGTCGCAACTCCAAGAACAACACTCTTGTTGAACACATCACATTTACCGTGTCCCAAGTGTTTTGGAGGGTCCAGTGGTGCATCTGCAGCACGTCTCATAATCCTTAGTGTTAAATGCCGCCCCTTAAACTTCTGCGCAGCCAGTCTTCGGTGAAGTTCGCCAGACAGGCTGTGCACAAACTCTTCGGCTTGTGTCTGGTTCTCGAATCGCACACCCCAATTGACATCTGCCGAGACTGATTTGCGAACCACGACGTCTCCAACCTCAGTGCGATCATTACCACGAGAATAGTCCCATATCTTTTCTCCTGTCTTCGGACCCACAACGGACGTCAATTTTTCCTTTGAGACACTGTGAATATCCTTCACGAACTTAACACCAATATCTTCCAGCTTAGTTCCAATGCTATAGGCCACGCCAGGCAAGTCCTGTACTGTGAGATTCCCCATGAAATCCAAGACTTCTTCTGGCTTGATATGATACTGGCCTGCTGGTTTGGCCTTTCGCAGTGCCACCTTCGCAAGCAATATGTTACCCCCAATACCGACAGAGACTTCACACTCTGTTTTTATTCTTATCTTATCTCTTAAGTTTTGGGCAAGTTCGTCAGCCTTTGCTTGCTCTTCCCATATGCTGCCCTCAGATACACCCCGTCCATCTCTCCCTCCAGCATTGAGGCATAAGGTAGTCACGTCAATGAGCGCTTCGTCAATGCTCACACTTTGCACTACGCCATCAATTGAAAGAATCGCGTCATAAAAACACCGGCTGGCTTCTTCGTATGCCTGAAAGTCATATGGTAGGACTTTAATGTCTGGGCAGAGTAGTTGAGCTTGTTTCATCCACATGCCGTTTTTAATCCCGAACTTCCTTGCGGGATAATTACAGCTTGCAATTTCAGATCCGGATCCGCTTCCATGCGCGACAACAACAGGTTTGTCCTTCAGTTCAGGGCGACTTTTCAACGACACTGTCGCAAAGAAACTGTCAAAGTCCACGTGAAATATGTATCTTCTTGAACCATGAGGGCGTTTGTGGCGCGCTTTTTGTGAGGAAGACTTTTCTGCTGTAAGTTGCTGGAGTTGAGCTTTCAGTTCTGCTTTCCAGGTCGACAAGTGGTGAAGTCTGGACTCTGAGTAATACTGCTTTAGGAAGTCAGGATTCAAAACTGAAGTTTTTCGAATCCGAGCGTCTGATAATAGTACAGCATTATGCTCTTCAGCGGTCATTGGGGGTCTTTTCGGACGGGAAATATTAAGAGAATGCGATTCGTTAAGCAGGTTTGGACCTGTTGTCTTCATTGACGCCATCTCACTGCCCTTATCGTCATTCGGAGAGACTTCGGCATCGACCGCAGCATATTTCAACACGTTCTGTCCCGTAGCCTCCAGTATAGGATTGCCGAACGCTCGATTTTCTGAGTAAGTCTCCACTATAGAGTTTTCTAACTCTGACTCCGATGATGCGCCATCTAGTCGAGTAGCCACTTCGCCAGACAGATTGTTATTCGATTGTCCAACATCATCTAGATTCGGTGCTGCCATATTTCGTTGATCGCTCAGAGGGAGATCAGGTGAACCTTCAAATAGCCCAACCACATCATCATGTGGCGCAGGTTCCCTAGATATTTGTTCACTATGAAGGCGACCGTGAATGCGGCGTGTAGGCGTACGTTCGGGTTTGACTGCAGAACTTTCCGGGTCACAGAGGCTATTCAGGGGTTCAGGAGGAGGCCTTGTAAAAGAGGCATTTCCCTCATCCTTTGGATTGCGCAATTGGCCTTTGACCTGCTTAGTATACCAACTATTCCTAGTCTGCTCCCTGTAGCCGATTTGCGAGTCCGTGGCCTGGTTGACGATCTTTCCATTATCAAATCCCAAGACTTTCTGGCTTCTCCCCTCATCAATAACCCTGAAATCATCCCATGGCAGTAACCTGCTCATCCGTACACTTTCTACTACCCATGCCGGCTTCACAATCCTGTATTTGCGAAACTCTACCCGCTTTTTCAATGTTAAGCTGCTGGCGATGATATGTGTGACAGTTGTTTTGCCATCCAAGTACTGCATGAAACCCCCACCGTGAGTGACAATTAGGCGGTGGAGATCGTTCAACGAGGGTTGGGTATATCCATTGACATGCGCAACGACACCTCGGAAAATCCGAGGGTTTTCAGAGGACGAGGAACGCAACTCAGCGTCGAGATTCTGAAGCTTGATCTTCTTGCGACGGAAATAGTCTGTAAATCCGCCGAAATTGGAGGCCTCATATTCGTCGCCTTCCTCATCCGCGAACGTGTCTGTTAAAGAAAAACGTTAGAAAGTTGCATAACACCATAAAATCATGTCTCGAAAAAGCCTTACGGTTCTCGATCTTCTTCCGCACAGCGTTTGAGTTGCTGTCAGACCTCAGCATTAGGAAAGGACCCTTTCTGCGCAACTTTGACAATGAGGATCTAGAGCTTGGAGCTTGCTCGCCCATTCCGTGGGGCGTGTTACGCGTGCTCAGACCACGTGAGGGACACGTTACGCACGGTTACCCTCCTGTTCCATCGATAGACCCAGATAGGACTAGTCGAAATTTGCGATACACTAGAAAAAAAGTTCCTTAAGAAACAGGTCCTCGTCCTCGCCAGCCTCTCACCTTTCTTTCCCCCATCAACACCGCTGCTTTCCGCGCCTTGAGTTGGACATCCCGCGAGAAGCATTGTCCAGACTTTAAATTCTCAACTTCCAAGAGAAGGCAGCATTCATCTTCACGAGCACTCAAAAATTCAACCGAAAACAGCTATGGCTGCTCTACTTCCCGTTGCGCTCTGGGGCCTAGAGGTTCCAGCCGGAGATGTGCTTGTGCCTGCCTCTCCCGAGTTTGGAGCCACTGTAAGTCCTTGAGGCTTTCGTAATCTGCAACAGACATTCGCGCTGTTCACTATTCCTTTATTTACATTTTCTTCGTCCAATCCAACCTCATTGAAAGTTTTATTTTGCCGGAAATTCGTTTTCTAATAGTGTTATAGTTTCGTATTACAATGGCTGCCATCGATCCCAGCGCACCCGCTTCCTTCGCTCATGAATCTACTTTGAATGGTGATGTACTAGCTCGTGCCACACTAAAAATCATTCGTTCTCGTCGTGACCCGGATGACGATTCCGAAGGTGAGTATGACGGTGCAGACTATCTCAAAGCCATTTTGGGCGGTAGTTCTGATTCTGATGACGAGTGTCATGATTCCGATGAAGACTCTGATGAGGAAAATGAAGAGAATGGCGGACCAAGCGATCCTGAACGGACAAAGAAGGCTCTCAAGGAGAAGGAGAAGGAAAATCTGAAGAAGATGCTTGCTTCAGATGATGAGGACGATGATGAGGTGGATGCTGACAAGCCGAACGGAGTGGTTAACAAAGGGAAGGCCAAGGCTACTGGGGACGATTCAGATTGTGATGAAGAAGATGAGGGACTGGATGTTGAGACTCTCGTGGTTTGTACATTGGATACTGCCAAAGTAAGTCAATTCTATTGACATCTCTCCACCTAGCTGGAAGATGTACCCCAACTTTAACACCATTCTTTGCTACACTAGACCTACCAGCAACCCTTGGATATCACAATCGGTGAAGATGAGCAAGTTTTCTTCAAAGTCTCCGGCACTCATACTATCTATCTTACTGGCAACTACGTGGTTCCTGCAATCGACTCGCCTGATGACCGTCTCGATCACTATGACTCGGATGAAGATGAATATGACCTCTCACCCGATGAAGAGAGTGAGGATGAAGAGATCGATGAGCTCGACGACGTTGAAGACCCTAGAATTACGGAAGTAACCACTGATGATGAAGAAGAGGTGCCAAAGCTTGTTCATATCAAGGAGGGCAAGAAAGAGAAGGGCAAAAACAAGCGCGCTGCTGAAGATTCTGACGATGAGCGCCCAAACCTTGATGACCTTATGGCAAAATGTATCAAAGCCGATGGGCCTAAGACAAATGGCGAGCAGAAACTCAGCAAGAAGCAGCTCAAGAAGCTCAAGAACAACGCAGGAGAAGCTGTTCCAAAGGCTGTGGAGACCAAGACTTCCAAGAAAGAGGGGAATACTAGTAAAGATGGCTCTACTCATAAGGGAGATAAGAAAGTACAGTTTGCGAAGGAGCTTGAGCAGGGCCCTGCCACTCCCGTTGCTAAGACTGAGAGTAACAATGCCGACAAGTCAAAAGCATCTCCTGGCATGAAGACGGTGAAGGGAGTCAAGATAGAAGATAAGGTGATCGGAAAGGGCCCGGTGGCTAAGAGAGGCAGCAAAGTCTCCATGCGTTATATCGGCAAGCTCCTTGACGGGAAACAGTTTGATGGTACGTGATTATGTCACACTTTAGAGCGGCCTTTTCTTTCTCCCTGAGTGTGATTAGCTAATATATTTCTTCGTGTAGCTAACAAAAAGGGGCCACCGTTCACTTTCAAGCTCGGTTCTGGCGAAGTGATCCAGGGCTGGGACATTGGCGTTGAAGGCATAGCACCAGGTGGCCAGCGGAGACTTACGATTCCGGCACATTTAGCCTATGGCGGCAAAGCGCAACCTGGAATCCCAAAGAATAGTACTTTGATCTTCGAGATCAAGTGCTTGGAAGTCAAGTAGATACGCTGAGAGCTTGTTGGTATCGAAGACGAAGAGTGGGGCCTATGTAGAAAAAAGCCTACGATGCTCAAACTCAACTGTTTGACGTCTGTTTGTGCAACTGGTATGCTTATTCTAGTGCGTTTCGCTCTCACTCGTCTACTCACCAATCCGTCAAGAAAAACATCTTATGTTCATTTTTCCTTTTCTTCAAAATGCATGGACCCTCTACTCATTGTACGTACTGTGCCGATCGACCATACCCCTCTCTTACGCTTTTTCATCACTGCTCCTCTACTGCAGCTTCCTCTCACGGAATAGCAGCCATGAAAAGATTATGGGGACTCAAATTTTCTTCTTCACTTCCCTGACACACTGTCGTCATGTTTCATTGCCTTGATACCAACGAGCCTATGGACGAAATTTTTGTGGCAGTTAGCTGAGGAGAACCTCCTTCATTTCTCTGGATAGCTATCACATGCGATCAACGAACGATTCTAAGGTAGTGATGGATAGAATGTCCTCCCTTTTCATTCTCTCGATGCCAATCGGATTACCCCTTCTTGTCAGGCAAAGATTGTTTCGGCGGAATAGAGTCTCTGAGCGGTTGAAGAGATGATTGTGGAGAAATAAAGGTTTGTGCAAATAGTCTCAAAAGCTTTTTCATGTATTCCTTTTCTCTCTCATAGCTAGAGCTTATGTCAGCGTAGTAATGGAAGATATGATTTGTTCGCACTATAAGATCGATTGGTGACTTTAATTGAGTCATGTATAGCTGCATGACACATACTAGCAAAGAACAGCTGTATTGGCTACAGATTTCAATTCTGCATCCACTCTCCGTGACATTCAATAGAGGTTATCAGCAGCTGAGTCCTCTTCAATTTTATATTATCAGCAATTTACGCAGCGTAAATTGCAGATTTTGAAAGCGCCTTGCTATTGTAGGCTAGCGATTTGAAGGTACAGAGAGAGAGAGCCTTATAAGCAGAGATTACTGCTTGTTTTCCGCTTGCTTGCTCACATTTAACTAACTACTGAAGATGGTCGTCACATAGCTAAACTTTAGGCTCGAAAAATAAGCGGAACTGGTTCTAATGTCTGCACAGAAACATGCTCGAAAAAAAGACAGAAATAAATCTGAATGGTGAATGTTGGCTTCATCCCCATAGCTAAAAAAAGCCTCATGTAAGCCAACCTGAAGCAAATCATAGCAAAAGCCCTTTGCCGTCATCAAATTCACCAAAACCCACACCTCAAACGCCCAATTCCTATTTTCAGCCTAAATACAAATCATTGTCGAGGCTCTCCAACCGACTATTGCCAATATCGACTAGCGACGGGTAAATAGCGTGCGGCAGCATTACTTCCGGTGCCTCCTCCTCATGGGCATCTCGGTAGTATTTATGGAGATTCTCCGACAGCACCGGATCGCCAACCTTGAACCCTGTGGGTACTTGATTGCCCATGGTAAGCCAGCCAGGCCGTAAGTTACCTTTCCGTCCGAAAAGTTCCAGCTTTTTCACATTCTTTCGGGTTAGGCGGTCAATCATGCGGTATAACTCGTCGGGTTTGCGAGAGGTTTCTCGCATTGGAGCGACGATGGTGTCAGGTTCTTTGCTGAACGCTGGGGGGTTGCCTTTGATACTATTTATGGGAGAGATCAGCGGTGCGAGAGTGGAGGAGGGAGCTATGTTAAATGGGTGTGACTCAAGAAACCAGGTAGACGACTTACCCAACAAGGCAATGTTCTTTAGTGTGATTCAGCCAATGACCAGTAACCCCCGAAACGATTGTTTTGCTAAGCTGGTTCGTTTTGACCCAGATGAGCTCGTTGGACAAGCGATATCCCCACCGTTTCAGACATTCATGGCCTGTCAGTATATATCGAGTTGTGACCCATAGGAATATAAATCCATCGTCACAGAGATCCTCGAGGGGAAGATCAATGATTTCCTTTTCGCTGAGCGCACCATATGGGAGATTCATATGGATCTGCCATGGAGCTGAAAGATCGTAATCAGTAAGTAATGCTGCTTGATAAAGGAGGGAGAAGACGGGGCTTACGGTCTGCCAGAATAACAGAAAACTTCCCTAGAAGTTTGAAGTCAAATCCACGGATATCGCAATTGATCCATTGCGGCTCGACAGGCTAGAATAATCATTTAGCTCTGTCTAGATTCTCCCCCTAGAAGGACCTACATCAAGCTCCGGACCCAGGCAATACCCTGGAAGTATTGGCCCAAGTCTCCTCCACACCTCCTGGCATTTCTTCAGCATCTCAATGTCTTTGTTTTTCATAGCCGGTGAGAGTGAATCGAATGCCTTCGGATTCGATCTCCACTTCTTTGTCTGCTTTAACATCTCCACCCCAATTATTCCGAGTCCATCCCTGGGCGGTATATATTTATAGTGCATGTATCGACAGCCCTTGCTGATGTTGTAGCACTGGTCAAGATATGGACAATCCCCTAGCTGTGGGTTTGTATGTGGAAACATGATCTGCTGAAAGTGGATCTTGTCTCTACAGGTACCGAGAGCTAGAGCAGACTTTAGTGCTTCGTTCACAATTGCTGTGTCTCTCGCCCAAATAGGGTGGAGGAAAAATCGGTACATGTACGTAGCGGTGCGGTGTTCAGAGCAAGCAGATGCGGTTTGGAAGGGACATACATGAGCAAAGGACTCATGGACATCAACTTTGCTCAGGGCGAAGCAGCGTGCTGCGTAGTGTATTTGTGATTCCGGGTGAGGGCAGAGCAAAGCTGGGACTTTCTCGGGGTTGGGAATATGTGAGTGGCTAGATGAAGTTTTGGATGGCAATTCTACAGCCTTCTTGCTAAGCTCTTCCTCAATCTTCCGTTTCAGACCTTCAATATCCATTTTGCCTAGGCTCTGATCCGTGATCTCGAAACGTTGGCACACAAGACACCTGGTGGTGAGTTGATACTGTAGGTCTCAAGGCTGTTTCAACGTCTATTGCGTAGAAATTTCTTGACCGTTTTTGCTAACTACTGTTAGGATGTTGTTACACAACACTCGATAAGCTTTCCTGCTCACCTAGAAATTGTAAAGGCAACTCAAATAGAGTGCACAGTGGACTGAAGATAACAATAAGTTATGTTCTAGACGGAACGCGCTGGTGTGAAGAAAAGAGATCGATGCTATGAATTTGGTGTGTAGAAATTGGTCTGGTATGTTTAGAAGGAAGACATCCGTGTGGGATATATCGTATTGAAAGGAACTTGCTGTCGTGAAAGTGGATTGTAGAAGCTAGTCTGGTGTGTGCTAGACGGAGTGCGTTGGTATGGATGTGGTGTGTATGGTGGTAGGAGGTGTGTACCTGGGTAAGTTATATCCGTGCTAGGTTGTTTATCCGTTAGGCAGCTTAATTTGAAGTGTAAACGAAATCCGGGGTGGCTAGCTAGAGGAGGGTGTTTTCTACTGTACTGCTTTAACACCTGAAAACTGTGTGTATGTGTGTCTGTTTTGCCTGTGTTGACGGAGCAACAGAAGCCTTCAAGCCTGCAGACTAGTTAATTACCACTTCCCGTATACACATCGACTGAGGTGAGTTTGCGAAATGCCTGGGCACCACAACAACGATTGTTTACTCGTTGCTGTCTGAATGTTAAACGAACTCACCTTCATACTTCGTGGACGAAAACAAATTTGCACCATGATATAGATACAACGGTATGGTGATTCCCAAATGGGTGAACCCGATTGAACAACAGCAGTTGGCGGCGCGGTGTGGTGCTTCAGCAGAGTGGAGTGGATGTGGAGCAGGTCAGACTATGAAGGATCTCAATTATTGCCTATTTCTCTACTTTAGTGCTTATCTAGTTTCTGGTTTCTAGGTCAAAAACCCAACGCAAGGCTGCTTCGCAAATTTGAGTATATACCTTGTCAAAGCTTTTTTGAATCAACTGGGCCGGAGTCCGGCTAGGCCACTTATTTTATAGGGAGGAAGCGACTTGCTGTTTCTATTGAGTGGTGGTTACTTCCCTATGGAGAAGAAAGTTGAGATACGTAATTTAAGCTTTTGGAGATTAATTGTTTCTATTTTCTCATCAACATCACATTCATTGAACTGTGAGAACTTGAAATGGCAGTCCTAGTGGAAGGCTAGATCTCTGACTGCCATTCCTTCTACGGTTTCCAATACCGGTGTTCTTGACAGATAATACGTTGTTTATCACCCTACGTCTTGTTGCTTAGAGTCTTGCTTGGAGTACTGGTGATATCCGAGGATGAAACCAATGAAGTTTGTATCTGGAATCAAGAGGAAGAGCAGGTGGTCGAAAGATTATAGAGATTCAGAAGGCGAAAGGGAAAGGGCCGCACTCATTTCAAGTCCATCCAGCGGGCAGGTTTCAAAGTTCAGGAGGACCACAAAGACCGCAAGGCACAATAGCCCTAGCGCAGAGCTGCTTGGTGGCATCTCACTGGAAGAAGGGCACATCGCAAACACCGCTTCAAAGGAGAGTCGACGTGCAAGACTCAGGAGAGGAGGCTCAAAAATTCTATCAATTTTTAGGCTGGGAAAGAGTTATGGTAAGGCTCACTCTCGAATGGAAGCAAGCCTGAAGCTAATATTATTGGCTAAGGCAACCGATCAACCATGGTATCCCCCTCTGGGACAGCTGAGCGTGAGTACACCGCATCGTTGTCCCGAGGCGCTGTTCAGCAGCTACAGCCCGCTGTGCCAAGTTCCACGGAGGCCAACTGCGGATCCATCTCATCGTTACCGCCACTAGCCACATTTCAGCCTTTATCTATGGGCAAAGCTGTCGAGATGGGCGGTGTGGATTCCGAGAAGATGGCTCCGCCGCTCGGTCACAAGAAATCCTCAACTCCATCTCGATACCGGATTCTTGGGTCGTCAGGTTTGTCAAGAAGCAGATCATCTCCTGGACTGGCCCACAAGCTCTCTACTACCTTTCTGCACCCTACTGTGGTCCACAGGCCTAGCCTAAAGTCTAGGCCGAGTTTGATATTATCTATACCATCGCTACCGGACCAAGCAGCGGATCCAGTACCCTGTGAGGTCAGTCAGGATACACCTGTAACCAGCTACAATACCAGTGGGTCGATTTCACAAAAGGCAAAAAACTCCACAGATGGGACTTCAATCTCTTCTGGCCTATCCTCAGGGATGCCCAGTACGCGGCAACTGACGAGGTCGAAAAGTTCCTCTGCCTTGGAATGGTCCCGGGACCATTCACTTTCGCCCATACAAGAAACGCCGGTGGTTATATCTCCCTGTATGCATTGTAATTTTGCTACTATTCCAGGTTTTTTGTTGACATGTAATAGCAATCATGACGATCGAGCTTACAGCTGCAGCCAAAATATTTTTCGAGACACATTTCAATAACATTCTCTCAAATCCTCTCACGCCACGCTCCCAACGCCGCCTTAACCTTGAGCTCAGGTTGCAAACCGAGCCCATGTCGGCTGAGCAACGGAGTAAAGAACGCAAGGATTGGATTGCAAGAGAAAGCGAACATCTTCGTGAGACAAGAGCTTTAAAGGCCAGGAGTAGAAGCAAGGATGGATCAAAGGCTATCGTTGTCGGCGCCTTTGAAGTAGTTAAGGTTCTTGGCAAGGGAAGCTTTGGAGTTGTCAGACTTGTAAGGGAGAAGGAGCCGGAACCTCCTGAGTTGGAGATCATGGACAGTAGCACTCCAAAGCGCGAGTTCGGTGAGGAGGTGAAAAACGGAGTTAATGTCAAAAAACTTTCCGTTACGCCTAGGAAGTTCTCACGCAAGAAGGGTACGAGCCCAAAAAAGCAGGTCTATGCAATGAAGGTTATCCGTAAGTCTGATATGCTTCGCAATAGCCAAGAGGGTCATTTACGTGCCGAACGAGATTTCCTCGTCTCATCAGAGGGCAGCAGATGGATCGTACCGTTGATTTCGAGCTTCCAAGATAAGGACAATCTGTACCTGGTCATGGATTTTATGCTAGGAGGAGACTTCCTTGGATTACTTATTCGAAAACATACGCTCAGTGAAGATGTCGCCAGATGGTATATCGCGGAGATGGTTCTATGTGTGGAAGAAGCACATAAGCTAAAGTGGATTCACCGAGATATCAAGCCAGACAATTTCCTGATATCAGCTTCTGGACACCTCAAGATCTCTGATTTTGGCTTGGCTTTTGATGGGCACTGGTCTCACGACCAAGCGTACTTTAACAATCACCGAAATTCGATGCTGGGTCATTTTGACATCGAGATTGAAGGAGATACTCTTGACCGAAAGGAGAGCAATGCACTAGCTATAGCTCTGAAGTTGGCAAACGTTTTGAATGGAACTACAGATCGTCACCAGAAACCCACCGACGAGGACGGCAAAGAGGTGACCAAAGAGAATATCTTGGATTGGAGAGATCGAACAGGGAAAAGGAATATGGCGAAAAGTGTGGTGGGTACAAGCCAATACATGGCCCCCGAGGTGGTTAGGGGAGATCTTTACGATGGGAGGTGCGACTGGTGGAGCATCGGTATAATTCTTTATGAGGTCAGAGAAGACAAACAAATTCGCAAGCACATTAGAAGCGATGGTTTTGATGCTTACAAAAGTAGTGCTTGTATGGTTACACACCATTCTGCTGCGAGAATCGAGCGGACACGAAGCTGAAGATATTGGTATGCATATACTTATTATTCCTGACGTTAGAAATCACTGACTGTCCTAGCAACATTCTGCTACACTGATGTTCCCCCCTGATCAGTACGTCTCGGGTAGGGCTATGGATCTCATGATTTCGCTATTGCAGGAGAAAGAAGTACGTCTCACATCAAAAGCCTATGCTGCCAACGATGTCCGATATTCCAAGCGCATACCAGGCCTTATAATTCCAGTAACCGATAGACGATCAGGTAATGCTGCAGGATATTTTGTTTATCCAGAGGCTGCGAATGAACTTAAGATTCACCCCTTTTTCAAGGGTATCCAGTGGGATCGTATCCATCTGATGAAACCGCCGTTTATACCCAAAGTTAAGAGCTGGGATGACACCAAGTATTTCGAGGAGGATGGGCCAATCAGTGACAATGACGATGGCAGCTCCTATTCCAGTGCCAAGGAGAAGTTAGACGAAAATGCAGAGGAGGCTGATGTTGCGGGTGGAAAGGAGCAACAGGGCGGGGGTCCTGCGCAATGGAATGTCAATTCTGTCAAGACCGCCGAGGAACAACTCCGGGAAGCTACGAAGAAGATTGCTGATGCAAAAGGCAAGAATATGAGAAAGGAGAAGAGGGCTAGGGATAAGATACTGAGGGATAAGGAGGTTGGAAGACAGGCGTTGGAGTTGAGGAAAAAGGGGGCGTTTTTGGGGTATTCTTATCGCAGGCCGAAGGGGAGGGATGAGGAGGAGTATAGAGGTAGGACGAGGATTACGTTTACGAGGTGCAGACTGCCATCGGCTTAGTAGCGAGTGTGTGGATGTAGGATTGAGAGGTGGGGGTAGGGTAAGGGCTTTCTGGGATGGCCTCTATTATTTGAGTATTGGACTCAGCTTGTGAAGAGAAAGGCTATTTCTTTCGTTCTTCTTTTTAACACGCAGGTCTTGCTGTTCATGTATATCTCTATAACCAGAGGGTCACCGTTTCTCTCGCTCAGCAGGTGTCTCCAAGCATTTTTAGACTCTTCATCCAGATATTAGTTCGGGTATCCCCTTATGCGGATGTCTTGCGCGATATCATTTGGAAGATGTGTTCTGCTCCGGCTGTCATGCTAGCTACTTAAACAATGCAGCTGCCGTCATCTCCTTAGGTCATTTCACATGGATAATATCACCAACCCAAAAGGAATCTATCCCCAAGCTCGCTTAGACATTAATAGTACCAAGCCCACAGGGAGCTAATATTCGATAGCAACCCAGGTACCTGGAAATCCACAAGCATCACATCCACTTCGAAATCGCCACAAAGAGCCTATAAATTATCACCGACCCATAAGGAATCCCGCTGGCTTCGTCGCTGTTACTTCGATTATCGTATCTGTCTAGAGTTATTTTATCAAGATCGTTCGCTTGACAACCCCGAGCTGAACAGATGAAAGATAGTAGATAGAATGCAAATCCAAATCCAAATAGTCTAATCCTATTCTACGTGGTTCGCGTACTCCAGATGGTCCAGTCCAATGAAGTTCCAACAACCCCCCTTCTAACCAATATAAATGTTTTTACAAGGAGCTTCTAAGCTATATATACGTCTATCTTGATGACAATAGTCTAGTCAAGAGCACCGTCATTCCCAAAAAAGCCCACGAAGACGGCCTGAGGGAAGCCGAGTCGCCTGTTTTCGAGGACGTTGAGGATCGGAGCTCATATAGTGTGAGCTTGAGTGGACCGCCGCAGAACTCGTTGGTGTTGCCGGAGCAGACGAGGTTGCAGGCTTCTTGGGGGAGTTGGGTCGAGAGGGAGGAGAGATAAGGGGAGCACCAGCATTCTCTATGGTTGGAAGGGTTAGTGGAGGGGAGAAGGAGGAGATAGTCGATTGGGTAGGAGTGGTTATACCGTTGGTATTCCAGACCCGTGAATTCTAATGGGTTGCAGTAATCGAGGCATTTCTCGACAGTCATGGCGTCGTCTGCGAACTGTATTTATGGGATATACGAATCAGCAATCTAGAGAGAAGCCCAGCGGATTTTGTTTGACGATATGTAAACCAACTCACCATTTTCCCTTGGGGTCCAGCCAATGCCCGGACTCCCTCACCGTCTGGATAGCCAGTGGTCTCATTGTAGCAGCCTTTGTATTGATACTTCGCGTTCCCTGGGTTCACTTCTGAGAGTGAGGACGTAGATGCGGGTGCGCTTGATGATGTGGTCGTTGGTGTTGCGGCGGGTACGCGTCTAAGGTGAAGGAGAGTGAGAAAGAGGAGTGTCACCAGCAATTGCCCATTCTTCGAAAACATATCTGTTACTATCATTGTTTCGATGATGCGGGGTAGAGACAGGGAAAGAGAGCGGAAGAGAAGTTGCCGTTATCGAATCCGTACTCCTACCCTACTCCTTCTATTATTATAGAGCGCTACGGTGTATCAGATTTAGCACTGATCTCCCGCAGGATTCATTGGGGTCAAGCGTGTTTTTTTATCCGTATGCTTGTGGCGAGGAGCCGGTGTTTTGAGAATTTTGGGAGGGCTTGTTTATTGTTATCTTAGTAACGTTTTTTTTTACGTAATTATGTTATTAGGTGGCAGTTTTGGTGCGGTATTGGGTTTTCGTGAAGCTTTTAAAGATGGGGTGAAAATACTGCCAAGAGGTGTAATAATCTCAACGTCCACAAATCCACCTGAGAAATCGAAAAATCCATTTTTACAATACCGCAGGCTCTGGAAAGATCTGAATCATAGCGAAAGCTTTCTTCCATTTTGTAATATCTCCATCATTATAAGCGTGCTAGGCTTTGAGATGGTCGTGCGGTGAATCTATTCTGGTGCAAATTACGTTGACTTGCCCTTTCTGTGAGTCAAGCGAAACAACGATCAAGCGAATTGTTGCCTTTGCGCCCAAACCAGACAGACGAGAGCAGAGCTCGGGGAGTTCGAGAATTGCTGTAGGAATACTGTACGTCCTGCAACCTATATTTTGATCTAGTTAGCTAATTTTTCATAGATAGCAACCCCCTCACTTTCGACTTCCTCCTCAGCTGGCAGCTGAACCCCACCATGGCGGTGAAATTGAGTGCTCAAGAGAAAATCGCACTCATCAACCAGAACTTACAGGAAGTTCTGAAGCCGGAAATACTCGAGGATGTTATTGTGAAGCAAAATCGGCCATTGGTCGTTTACTGGGGTTGGTATTTCATCTCAATCGCTGGAGCATCGTGACCGTGGTGCCAAACTATGGATCAACAATCTATAAGTAGATGGCCAATATGGCTGCTAATATTTTCTCTCCGAAACAGGCACAGCAACGACGGGTCGGCCACACTGTGGCTACTTTGTCCCGATTCTCAAGATCGCACACTTCCTACACGCAGGCTGCACCGTCAAGATCCTGCTTGCTGATATCCACGGCTTCCTCGACAACCTAAAAGCTCCTATCGAACTCGTTAACTTCCGTGCCGAGTACTACAGATATGTCATCACCGCCCTCCTTAAATCTGTGGGCGTGCCCGTCGACAGCCTGCATTTCGTCCTTGGCAGCGACTACCAATTGTCTCCAAAGTACACAATGGATCTGTTCCGATTGAGCTCTGTGGTGACTGAACATGATGCTAAGAAAGCTGGCGCCGAGGTTATAAAACAAGTCGCTAGTCCTCTGCTGAGTGGACTTATCTATCCACTGATGCAGGCTTTGGATGAGGAGCATCTCGGTGTTGACGCACAGTTCGGCGGTGTGGACCAGCGCAAGATATTCGCACTGGCAGCTGAACAACTGCCTAGAATTGGCTACAAAGAACGCGCTCACCTGATGAATCCCATGGTGCCAGGATTAGCGGGCGGAAAGATGTCCGCGTCAGACCCGGATTCCAAGATTGATATACTGGACACAGCTGACGTTGTCAAGAAGAAGCTGCGGAAAGCTTACGCGGTGCCGAAAGAAGTAGAGGGAAATGGGATCATTTCATTTGTGGAGTACGTACTGCTGCCCATTAGCGCCCTAAAAAATGACGGAAAAGGAAAATTCGTTGTGGAGAAGCGAGAGGGGGAGGGCGAGCCGTTGGTGTATACGGATATTGAGACACTCAAAGAGGACTACAAGGCAGATAGGGTATGCTCGATTCTTACTTCTACCAGACCCTGCATATACAAGGCATTGCATGCTCCAGCGCAGTGTATCCGGGATGACAAACCCTATTTTTGTTTTGTCTCATCCATCCTTAGCATAATATTAAAACTAACGTTCCCCAAAGCTAACACCCCAACTACTCAAATCTGGTGTCACAACCGCTCTGGTTGACTTCCTCGACCCTATCCAAAAGGAATTTCAATCCTCTGCTGCCTGGCAAGAAATCGAAAAGAAGGCCTATCCACCGCCACCAGCCCCCGAGAAAAAGAAGAAGAAGCAGAAGGAGCCTGGAAGCAAATATCCTGGTGGTGGAAAGGCTAACGTAGAAGTCAAGCCCGACGGGTCTGTGAAGGGAAAGGGGAAGGAGGAGGTAGCAGTTGGTAAGGGGGTTGACGAAGCGATGGAGTTGTTACATGTTGATGGAAAGGCATCCTGACGGATATAGAACTTATTTAGACGTCAATTAATGGATAGACATTTAGTAACTGAAACCAACCCGCACGCGTACGAGAGATGTGGTAATAACAATCCTCGCCATAAATCGAAGGTGTCGTTTATGACGAGGGCTCCTGCTTTTTGATTTTTGCAGAGAATGTTTAAACAACAATAGGTCAAGAAACCTTGATTGAGAGTGTAGAAGATCTGTAAGTAGACTACAAATCACACCTATATTTGCTGTCAACTTGATGATTTTCTCTTCTGTAACTGGAATCGTAGCAATTCTCTCAGCCGAAGGAATTTTAGCAACACCGCGCTCGTTGAGAAAAGTAACCGCTGTGAGACCCTCACCACACCACGGAAACCTCTCATAACGCCACTGAAATCTCACGGAGAAAGGAGGGCTCCGTGCTTAAGTAGCCTGAGCACCGAAACCACATTCATGTTTGGAGCATAGAAGTGCCTTGGTAAGTTACAACGCATAGCTTTGCTATCAGTCCGAGTGCCTCACAATGGAGAAGATTATGCAAAGGCCATGTTTTGGGGGCTACTCCACAATCGCCACGTGGGCGTATTGAGCATTGGTTGCGACAGACGACGGTTGGTTGGATTCTCCGTAAGGCTGTTCTGTAGGTTGCGAAGATACCTACGGAGTATTGCAGCGAAGCCTCCTTTGAAGGCGTAGGCGGGCGGGATGATGCAAGGAACTTCAGATTTGGTTTTTATCCCTCATCCCGATACGAAACCAACATCCTTTTTCCTTTAGGGCTCCCTGCGAACATGCAGGGTCGGGGGAAGTGCAGTATCCGTGGACTTCGGCCTTGTGCATTACCCATGAAAAGTCCTGCGCTCGTCCGTGTTCGTGACCGTTCATGCAACGAGAAAATGATCGGCATGATGGGCTCGCTTGCTCGCTCCAGCTTGGGGCCTACGTGTATACTTAAGCAGTACTCTATACAGCAATAAAGGGATCGCCGATATGGAAGACAGAGAGATACGAGCTTGCTTACTCCGTACTGCTTTCTGCTAATTAATCGTGTGCTTACGGAATCACTAATCAAGCTTTCTTCGTCTTCCCTTGGCGAGGGCGAGTGGCTTTGTTTGGCTCTGTTCACTCTTCGGGTCAGCCTTCTCGCTCTTCCCCACCCCCACCTTTGAATTTGGGAATAAAGCCCGAGCCTACACCGGCTGAAGTCAAAATTGCGTGTCTGACTATTGTCTGGGTACACTGATTCCACTGCCTCACTTAGACCGCAAACCCGTCTGAAGTCCCCTTCCTCCATTCAGACAGGATCCCCCATACGGTATCCGCCCATCACCCTCCACGAAAGGAGTGCAAGAGCGTCTGTCGGTATTGATCGGATCTTGACCAGTTAGACAACATCCTGGGAGCGAGGCAGCACGGAACCTTACGTCGGGATACGCTCGCTAAATGTCGTGATCACGGATTATCGGGCAATTGCGCATCGCGCTGAGCAACGTCGACTTTTTAGCCACGCTGGGGGATCATTGGGGACCCTTTAAGCCGTGAACCGCCAGCAAGGATTCGTTATGGCGAGGAGGCAGGTTTCGAGAGAACAGTCGTCATCGACAAATGGGCCTGCGGATCGTTCCGGCAGCGATAGTCAGGAACCAGCACCGGGGGAAGGAGGGCATTTTGAAGGCTTGAGAATCGGTTCGTCGAGGACTCCAATACAAGTGCAGACAAGAAGGGGCGGAGGAAGGTATGTCGTTCTCGATTATATCACCGTATAGTAGATGGCCCGCTCGAAGAGTGGATTTATGCTCTCACTTTTTTTTGCGCTATGTCTCGCGAACACGCATGCATGATACATATCCAACCTTGTTTTAGAGTAAACGTGGAAGTGATGGAAAAGCTAACGGGAACTTGCTTCTCCACGAGCACAGTTTCGAGAGAGATGGCCAGATCTCGCCTGGTTCCTTGGATGCGACATATCAACAACGTCCGTCCTCTCCAAACATCTCCCCTAACACCACTACCCACAGTATGAGCAACTTCGCGAACTACCGTCGCGAACTTGCTGTACTGGACGGTTCTGGTTCAGCTAGTGGACCCTCTGTCTCACGGCACGCACCGACGGCGTCTCCGTATCTAGTAGCAACAACGAATTGGTCCCCAAATGGATCTACCATCACTGCTTCGAGCGCATTTCCAAGTGGCTTTCAAGGCGATTCGAATGATACCGGTGACCAGTTGTCACCAGCACTTCGACCTGGATCAGGAAGATCGGGCCTATCGGACTCACCGGATGGTACCTTTTTTGCCGATGAGAGACGCCGCCCGTCTGTCGCTAGCGTAACAACAAATGCGAGTAGCACAGGATCAAAATCAAGCGTTGGGCGAGGTTTCCATAAGAAGCTGCACGGTTTCTTTGGTGAAGAGTTTTCCTTGCGTGATATAGCTCACAATAGCTCGGAAACGAGTCTGCCGACACACGGCAGCGGGAAGGAGCATATGTCGCGCTCAAACCACCGAAACAACAGTACCTCTGGGGTCACTACCAGCGGTGCTGGCAATGGGGCTGGTACGCCAAACAATTCAAGGCCACGAACCCCAGTCCCTTCGAGTGACGTCGTTCCATTTTTGTATCAAGACTATTCGGTAAGCATGGTGGTGGCAAGTTTGTGCATGTGCAATCTGCCTGCATTCTAGTTTACATAATCCTCTTTATAAGTAGGATTCTGATCAATTGTGATAGGACATTACCCAGTATGGCGATGCCCCTGTCAGGCAAACCATCATCGGCCCTGACAAACAGCGATTTGCGTATGCAGATGGGTGCTTCGATTCAGATCCTAACAAACCACCGGCAGCTTCATCGTCTGGGCACTCCCATCACCCACATAAACTTTATTTTCCGGGACACAAGCGGAGCAGGAGCAAGGAGGACTCGAAACGGGGGGGTGATGCGGGCAAAGACAAGGAGCAAACACATCGGCCACCTAATAACCGGGAAGATTCAACAGGCAACTTGAGGAGACTTAGGGATCAGCTCCCGTCGGCGATGAGCTCTACCACAAGGTTAGTAACGCGACCATCGAGTCCCAGCCCTAGCAATCATAGTGGGCTCAGGCGCGATAGTATTTCACGATCACCTCCAATGGGCAATAGCCAAAGCAAAAAGTCGTTCTTCGACAAGTTCAAGAAGAGCAATCGACACAAGGACGAACATGATCCTCCACCACCTCTTAAGACGGGTTCCTTGCCCCGCGCACCCCCCGATAACATGAGTAAATCCGCAAGTAGTACTGCAGGACGTTTTGGAATTCTTGTTGCCAAAGGCGATGCTCCTATTTCTAGCGGGAGGAGGGATAGAGATGGCAGTTCCAGTACAATTGAGATACCATTCTTGGCTATTGATCAACAAACTCCACGCAGAGACACCGCTGGGAAAGTGCCTTTGGGTGTCAGCAAGGTCAAAGCTATGGCGCGTGGTCAAAAGTCGGATTCTGCTAGTGGGAGAGAGCCGAATAATAATAATCGGAGCGATTCTGCACCCACTATATTTGATCTCGATACGGACTTGACCCGTATGGACGGTATTATAACGAGTCAGCCCCCTATGACGCCTTTGGAGAAGGTAGGGGGTATATTTGCTGGCTACAAGCAGGGAGAAGAGCAAATAAAGAGCTTCGAAGATGTCAGCGGTTCCTTTAATAATGCAGCCATATGGAATGCTCCAGATAGTTGGGCGGTGAAGAAGGTAGAAGACGATAATATTGCAAGGCTAGAGGAAATTGGTGAGGAGGGGGTCAAGTCGAACGCCGTGGATGACGGAACTCCGTTCTGTGTTCGTGTCTTCCGCGTTGATTCAACCTTCGCCACACTCTCCACGCCTCTCAACACCTCCGTATCGGAAACTCTCCAGCTTCTGGGTAGAAAATCATTCTTGCAAGATAACCTGGAAAACTACCAAATTGTACTTCGCAAGCATGACTTACAGCGGATCTTGGGTCCCAGCGAAAGGCCACTTCAAATCCAGAAGCGGTTTCTGGAGCAAGCGGGCTATACCGCTAAGGATCGCATTGATGAAGTGGGAAGGGAGGACAATAGCTATCTATGCCGGTTCACCTTTGTTCCGGCAAAGATCGGTGGATATAGCTTGGTATGTGAACGTCTCGTATGCTCGTGATGCATTCATCTCGAACGCCTAGCAGGACGCAATGTATCCGCTGACATCTCATTTGTTCTCCATTAGGGAAATGATCCAGGATTTTCCAGAATGCAAAAGTTCAGCCACATCGATCTTCAGGGCCGCAACCTTATCACAATCCCAATTACTCTGTACCAGAAGGCCACGGAAATTATATCGCTTAACCTTTCACGTAATCTCTCATTAGACGTCCCAAAAGACTTCATCCAGAGTTGTACAAGTCTTCGAGAAATCAAGTATATGAACAACGAAGCTTGGAGACTCCCTCCAAGTCTGAGCCTGGCGAACAAACTTACCTACCTAGATATATCGAATAATCGCCTCGAGCAATTGGAACACGCCAATCTGAGCAATCTGTTACATCTCGTGAGCGTAAAGGTGGCCAATAACAAACTCACCCACCTGCCTGAATGCTTTGGCCAGTTTAATGCTCTGAGGAACCTTAACGTCTCGTCGAACTACCTAGAGACGTTTCCGGAGTTTATTTGCAGTCTGGGGTCTTTGCATGACTTGGACATAAGCTTCAACTCTATCAGATGCTTACCAGAAGAGTTCGGCAAGTTGGTCTCACTGGAGAGGCTGGTAGCTACCAACAATAAGCTCGCTGGATCACTTCCCGAGTCCTTCGGTGATCTACGAAGCATGAAAGAATTGGACCTCCGCTTCAACGGCATCTCTTGTATAGATGCTGTCTTTCGCCTTCCGAGGCTGGAGGTGTTGATGGCGGGCCACAATGCTGTGTCGGTCCTCGAGGGGACTTTCTCAAAGATTAGGACATTGCACCTTAGCCACAACCCGGTGACTCGATTTGCAATATTGAACCAACAACCACTACCGACTTTGACAACACTGAACCTCACAAGTGCCAAACTTTCAGAACTTCCTGACGCGTTGTTTGAGAAGTTACCAAATCTGGAGAAGTTAAAGCTGGACAAGAACCACTTCGTTACCCTATCATCACAGATTGGCAAGCTACGAAAGTTAGAGTATCTCAGCCTTGCGAAGAACTCGCTGAGCAGTTTGCCTACAGAAATTGGAATGTTGCAGGAGCTGAAATTTCTAGATCTGAGGGAGAACAACCTGAAGAAAATTCCTCCGGAGATTTGGTATGCGAACAAACTAGAGACGCTTAATATCTCCTCAAACGTTCTCGCTGGGTTCCCTAAGCCTGGAATTGCTCCGTTGACCACAGGGGATTCTGCAAATGCGGCTAATGGAACTGGCCAATTAACTCCTTTGTTATCTTCAACCCCAAGTTATGAGGAGCTCGGTAAACTAGAAAATTTCGCGGCTAGGCGGCCAAGCCATACTTCTTCCAGCGGTCCGGCGAGTTCGCCGGCAAGCTCACATCGGAAAGGCTCTCTTGCATCTGTGCATGCTCCTAGCGGACGCAAGCCATCTCTCATGACCAGGACTCTGTCGGATGGTACGGTAACACCTATTTCAGGGACCAGGAAAGATTCCAACAGTTCTGCGAATAGGATTGCAAACACTTTCGCTGGTACATTACGGCACCTTTTCTTGGCCGATAACAGGCTGAATGAAGATGTTTTCGACGAAATCTCACTGCTACCAGAGCTCCGCATACTCAATTTGTCCTACAATGAATTCTATGATTTGCCACCCCGTACCCTCTCGAAGTGGACTCGCCTCACAGAGCTGTATCTTTCCGGGAATGAGCTTAGCTCTCTGCCTTCTGATGATTTAGAGGCAGTGGGCTGTCTTAAGATTCTTCACATCAACAGCAACAAATTCCAGGTATTACCGGCCGAGCTTGGAAAAGTCAAGAAGTTGTCGGTTCTAGACTGTGGAAGTAACTCCTTGAAGTACAATGTCTCAAACTTGCCATATGATTGGAACTGGAACTTGAACGCGAAACTGAAGTACCTGAATTTGTCTGGCAACAAACGCTTAGAGATCAAGCCGAATCCGGCTGCAGCTGCAGTCGGGAGAGATGTTAAGGACCTAACGAACTTCAATGCTCTGCATAATTTGAGGGTCCTCGGTCTCATGGACGTTACTTTGACGGTTCCATCTGTGCCAGACCAGACAGAGGATCGGAGAGTCAGAACTTCAGGCTCAACAGCAGGGAAGCTATCGTATGGGATGGCAGATACCCTGGGTAGGAACGAGCATCTCTCAACGATCGATATGGTTGTCCCCAAATTCCGAAGTCACGATTATGAGACTGTGGTTGGGATGTTTGATGGACAGGAATTGTCCAGCGGCGGCTCGAAAGTTGCAAAGTACTTGCACGAAAATTTTACCTTTCATTTCACGGAGGAGCTATCTAGACTTCGTGTTAAGGAAGGAGAAACACCTGCAGATGCTCTTAGACGGACGTTCCTAACGCTAAACAAAGAGTTGGCGACAGCGGCGAATCAATCGCTAGACGAAAAGTCCGCTCCACTTCTCGCCCATAGGGGATCAATCGCCACAGCGATATTAGGTCCTGACGATTTGGAGTCAGGGGGGGTTGCAACGGTCATGTTCCTCCAGAACATGGAACTTTATGTGGCAAACATTGGAGACCTCCAGGCAATGCTTATACACTCGGAGGGGGGCTACAAGATTCTATCTAAGAAGCACGATCCTGCAGACCTCAGCGAACGACAGCGGATCCAAGATGCAGGGGGATATGTCTCGCGCCATGGTAAGCTCAATGATGCGCTTGACGTTTCTCGCGCATTTGGCTATATAAAGATGATGCCTGCAGTGATGGCAGCGCCTCATATTTCGCATGTCACCCTGAAGGAACAGGACGAAATGGTTTTAATAGGCTCAAGAGAGCTCTGGAAATATCTGTCCCCTGACGTGGTCATGGATGTTGCAAGATCTGAACGAGGGGACCTGATGCGTGCAGCGCAGAAACTTCGTGATCTTGCGGTTGCTTTTGGAGCAACTGGAAAAATAATGGTGATGATGCTTGGTATCAGTGATCTCAAAAAGAAGGAACGTTACCGTCATCGCGCTCAAAGCATTTCTTTGGGTCCATCTGGTCACAGCGATGAGCAACTTTTCCCTAGCAGGAATCGTAAGAGATTGCCGAGAGATGCGCCTGATGACTCTACACTCGCGAGACTGGATCAGGAGGTTGAAGCTCCAACTGGAGACCTAAGTTTAGTTTTCACCGATATTAAAAACTCGACACAGCTGTGGGAGTCGTATCCCATCGCGATGCGATCGGCAATCAGGGTGCATAATGCTGTCATGAGACGCCAGCTAAGAATAATCGGTGGCTACGAGGTAAAAACCGAAGGTGATGCCTTTATGGTCTGTTTCCCTACGGCGACGTCAGCGCTATTGTGGTGCTTTTCTGTACAGAGTCAACTTCTGGATGCGCCATGGCCTTCAGAAGTCTTGAATAGCATTCATGGTGACGAAATCCAGGATTCGGATGGTAACATTATATTTCGAGGCTTGTCCGTAAGGATGGGAATTCACTGGGGTGTGCCTGTTTGTGAGCCAGATCCTATTACGGGACGAATGGATTACTTTGGTCCAATGGTAAATCGTGCCGCGAGAATATCATCTGTTGCAGATGGTGGTCAGATAACCGTTTCTTCCGACTTCCTGGCTGAGATTCACAGATGCCTTGAGAACTACACGGAGAGTGACCGTACAGGATCTGTGGGGTCAGAGGACACCTTCGGTGACGAAGCTCTTGGACATGCCATCCGTCGTGACCTTCGCTCTCTCAGCAGCCAAGGCTTCGAAGTGAAAGAACTTGGAGAACGGAAGCTTAAAGGCCTAGAAAATCCTGAGTTCGTCTTTCTCATGTATCCTCACTCTTTAGCTGGTCGCCTCGCAGCGCAACAACAGCGTGCAGAAGTTGAGACTTCATCTGCGTCGAACACGGTGGTTGTCAGAAAGGAGAGTAGACTGACCTTGGATGCGGCTTGCTTGTGGAACATCTGGAAATTAAGTCTCCGGCTGGAGATGATTTGTGGTACACTAGAAGAACCAAATCTGGATGAGTTGAAGATGCCCAATACCGGCGTTATGGAGAAGATGAAGAGCAACTCTGAAGATATGTCTGACAAGGATCTGGCCGACTTCTTGGAACATCATGTTGCAAGAATTGAGGTAAGCTTTACCCTCCCTGTACCTTGCTTTAGGTTTGTCCTTTGGCACAGTCAGGAACTGACATCTGCGTTGGGAATAGGCATGTATTACTGCCTTAGGTATGCGTCATTTGGACCGCCCGTTCCACCCTGGAATGAACCTCCTCGATATTGCATGTCCCATGACGGATGTTTTTGCCAGGGTTGGTGCTAAGTTGGCCGAATTAGCCACGATAAAGCAGCAAGATCACATCACAGAAATCGTTGATGGAAACCCTTATCTCAGTGAAGACTGAATGGTTGGCTTGGGTTGGTTTTTATTGCCGATTGTTCATTCTGGTAAATACCTTTTGTGCCATTTTCATGGGTCTTTCCTATGGGATACAGCATTTTAGTTGGAGCTTGTCGTCTGTTTGCGTGCATGGGTTCTCCTATGTGCCCATATTTTCCGGTTACGTTTTTAACCCCTTTGACCTGAACAGTGTTTCTGATGATCCATGCTTCACGCCTTGTGATGAACTAGTCTTTCCGGTGGGCTGTTTTGGATTTGACTTTCAGGGAGGGGCGCTTTAGTTCATTCGCAGCTCAGGTAGAAGGGGTTTTTGATCATCCATATACAGTATTGCACTTCCGTATGTACAAAGATCCACCAGCTAGGTGCCTGGTGTTAGACAACGTCTATTGGAAGAGTTTGCTGTTCATGTGACCTGTAAATACCACTAGCGAAGCGATGCCACATCAGCCATCGTGGCGGTGCGTTGCCCCACCCGCTAACACCATCATAACACCGTAATTCGCCTTTGTTGACATCGCTGTCGCTGTGACACTTTCTTTCCGCAACCCAACGTGTCAAGCCCATCTTCTCTTCTGTGCCTACTTCAACGCCTTGCACATGCCGTGAAGATAGCCTCAAAATCATCTCAAGATATCCCCAGCACCCGGTGGAGCTAGGTTGTTTTGAAGAGCGATACCGGTTCGCTGGATGAGTCAGTCGATAGGGCGGTAATTTCTGTGCAGAAGCTCGGTATCGGTGTTATCGTGTCCAACATTTGCTGCAGCAACTTTCACCTGGGGTTTTTTTCGTCAGCTTGTTCGATCACCATCTTCAGCCATGTCGACTTCAGACATGGAACTGGAATACCTCTCTCCGGACTTCGATCCCTCAACACTCACTGTCCCACGCCTGCGTGCGATACTCGTCGCTCATAATGTCCACTATCCAGCGTCGGCAAAGAAGCCGCAGCTTATCGAAATTTTCAATGAGCATGTCGTGCCGCAATCTCGCAAAATCCTGAGTGCTCATAAGCGGATCAAGCGCACTAGTAGGGGTATTACTGATATGCCGTCTAGCCAGGAGGGCACAGTGAGTGGAGGTGATGATGTTGAGTTGATGCCACCGCCTCCAGTACCGGCTACTGTCGCAGCTACGCCGCGGAGAAGGACGGGAAGGAAAAGCGCTAGGCTGCCTGCTGGTTCAGAGGAGAGTGCAGAGGATGGTCCGAATATTCCGTCATCGCCGACGAAGAAGACGCCTGGGAGGAAGAGCTCGACCAAGCATGCTCGTGCTTCTGACACTGAGCCTGGCATTGAGGCAGAAATGAAACGCCCTGCAGCGAGGAGGACAAGGAGGAGTGAGGGTGTGTCGGATGTGAACCCTGGTGAAGCGGAGTCTGCAGTTAAGAGTGAAGGAGGCGACGAGAGCGTCTTTAGCCTTGATAACCCTTTCCAGAGCGGAAGTTCGCCTGTCCTAGGCGCCGTTAGGAGTCCGAGCGGGGAGAGAAAGCGGAAGAGCTTAGGAGCCTCTGCTGTCAGCAAGGAGGTTTTGAAGAGAAGGGGTTCTGGGAACCGAAGAAAGACTGATAATTTTGCCTCGTTGAAGGCCGAAGATGGGATCGTGGTGCCTACGTCGAGCAAATTTGAAATTCCGATTTCGAGATTGGTGAGGAAGTTTAAGGCGGAACCGGAAGTGGATGAAGCGGATGGTGTGCCTGCTGGAGAAGAGTTCACACCTGAAGAGCGGTCAGAGCTGATTAGGGAGCAGGTAGCAAATGGAGAGGCGGCTGTGGAGCCTTATCAGTCAAGACGGCGAAAGACAGGAGGTTTCGGCAAGTCTGCGGCTTGGGTTGTGATCCTCACTCTCTTGGGAGGATACGCGACGTGGTGGCGACGCGAGAAGTTGGAGATTGGATACTGCGGTGTCGGACAGTATTCCATGGTATCCCCGAATGTCGAGATTCCAGACTGGGCAGGTGTTCTGCTGCCCAAATGCGAGCCTTGTCCTCAACACGCCTACTGCTATTCCAGACTTGAGACTGTGTGTGAGCCCGACTTTGTACTCAAGCCACACCCCCTATCGCTCGGTAGACTGGTGCCACTCCCACCAACGTGTGAACCTGACGGCGAGAAAGTCAGGAAGGTCAAGCAAGTCGCCGATAGGGCTGTGGATGAGCTGCGGGAGAGAAGAGCGAAATGGGAGTGTGGCGATTTGGTCAATGGAGAGGGGAAACCGGTGGCGGCTGTGGAGGTTGATGAGGTGGAGCTTAAGAAGGAGGTGGGGAAGAAGAGACGGAAAGGAATGACGCAGGCGGAGTTTGAGGAGTTGTGGAGTGGAGCGTTGGGAGAGATTATGGGGAGAGAGGAGGTGGTTGTTGGGATTGATAGGTAAATATTTTTTCCCCTTTCTGAAATATATCTCATATTTCTATTCTTCATCATCTCCGTGTTCTTCTATTCCTTCCTCTTCGGGCCGCCATGAGCCAAGCCTCTGCACGCACTACGAATTCCCTTTAACATCTCTAAAATATACACGTCTGACAAGTATCTGGCAAACTAACCAGGCTCACCACCGCCACCACAGACCCACAGGCCTCTCAACCCTCACCTCCACCTCCCTTGCCCGCCTCCCCCTCACCTGCACCCTCAAACGATCCGCTCGCCTCGCGCTGGCGCGCTATCGAATCGAACTTGCTAGTCTAATCCTCCTCTCTGTCCTCCTCTTCTTCACAAATTCCTACCTTACCACCCTGCGCGCCACCAACTCCGCTGTCCCCTCCCTCGTGCGGCTCACCCTCAACCGCCTCGCCACGCAAGCCGCCCTTCACGCACAAGACCCGCACTCTGTGCACGAATCCTGGATCTCGGTCGGACAGCTCAGGGACGATGTGCTCCGCGATGAGTTTTCGCCGAAGCGAAGGGAGGTGGTATGGAAGAGGGTGCAAAGGGTTGTGGAGTTGAATGCCAATGTTAGAGCGAGTGTGAGGGAGGGGAAACATGGGGAGTTTAGTAGGGTTTGGGAGTGGATCGGGAGTGTGGGTGGCGTGGAGGATGTTGTGGGAGGGAGGAGGGAAAGTAGGAGGGTTGAGGGAGGAGGGGAGGGGAGTTTTTTGAAGGAAGAGGGGGGGGTGGCGAAGTGGCAGGAGGGTGTGCCATTGTATTAATCTGAAAGAAACGAGGGTTTAGGTTGTCGCCTCCCCCCTTTTTGTGTGGTGCTCATCTTCGCTCGCTTTTCTCTCTTAGCTCCCCTACAAGTATTCCTACTGCTTTTTCCGGGGGGAATAGCTGTTGATATTGTAAACAAGAAAACAAATTTGCGGCACGGTCGTTCGTTTTTGGTTTCACTTCTTTTCTCTCTCTCACCTCTTTAAAACACCAGGACCCGGTTCTTCCCTCACGCCATCCCGACGGCCAGAAATCTTTCCTTTTTGCTTTCTTTCCTTTTGATTTTGCAATGACGACTAGATATCCCCGGCTCGTTTTTTTTCGGTTTGGACGGAGGTTGAATGTACGTAATTAAATATCTTGAGAAATCTGTGATTTCGTGTGTTGGAGAGTGAAAAGGGGGTTGGGTGATTGTTTCCATTATGAGGCGCTTGTATCAAGTCGCCTCTGTTCTCGCCTCCAAGCTAAGATTTACAAAACCCACTACTTATAATAGTTGAACCCGCCAACCCCACCTTCCCCCTCATACGCCCCCCCACCAACCACAACTCTCCTCGCATTCTCAATCTCCCACTCAAACTCCCTCAACGCTCTAAGTTCCGAGCCCACAAACAAGCCGCCAATCAAGCCATCAACGACACCCGCTGCAAGGCCCAGACTGCTGACTACTATAAGGATGAAGGAGATGTAGTTGTGGGGTGACCACCAGATGGCGGTGAGGCAGCCGGTTGTGATGAGGAGTTGGAGGAGGAAGTGCGAGAGCCGGAGGCGGCGTTGGTGCTGTTCGCGGCGGGTGTAGGTGTGGATCATTGCGATGATTTGGTCGTAGGAGGGGGGGTCGGTGGGACTGGTTGAGGCTGGGGTGGTGGTGGTGTCTGGTGACTGTGACTGTAATACTAGCGTTGCTTCGACGGAGAAATGGTCGCTTAGGGAGCATTTAAGCTGCGGATGTCTCTCTGTCATGCCAACCCTCGCGCTCTCCACAACCCACCCAACACCACTCCCAACAAAAATATAATCCAGCCTCTTCGCCCCCGGATCCTGCGTATCCATATCCACAACAACATCCTCTCCACTCTCAAGTCTCCGCTGCTGCCCTTTATTCCAGCGCCACGTATTCAACACACTATCGCACGTCGCGCCGTTTTCTCGTAGGTTGAATTCTACGGTTGGGATGGGACAGCGTCGGAGTTTTTCAACTTCGTCGACAGCAGCCCCGATTGAGGAAGAGGGGTGAAGAATTCGCCATGCGTCTTGCACGGGCGCGTGCGTGGTGATTATACGGTGGGCGAGGGAAAGAGGGATCATGTTGAAGTCGCCGAGAGCGATGACGAGGCGGCCGCGTCCGGCGGCGGCGCGAATGAGTTTGGCGATCTCCCAGGCTTGCGCGGTGCGGTGGCATATGTAGGAGTCGTTGGGTTCGCGTTCATAGGGGGCGTGTAACTGTTCTGGTCAGCGCGATTGATAAAAAGATAGAGATAGAGAGCAGGTGGCATGTCTTACGTGCGTGTTAAAAACTTCCACGAAATCATTCCGTCCTGGTCCTATCCGCAGAGTCGCGCAAGCAACGCCTTTCCCCACAAACCAATCACCCCTGAAAAACGCAGTTGGCCTCCCATTCAACGGGTACCGCACCATACTACTCTCCTCGATTGGCCATTTTGATAGTATAGCAAGCCCCCCGCCGAAAATCCCACTGTGATAGAACTTGCCGTACGGCAGAATATATCTCGTTTGCCTTCGTATGCTTTGATAGTCTTCCTGGGTCCAGCATTCTTGGAGGCCAACGATGTCGGGTGAAGGATGGGACGTGGCGATACGTGCGCCGATTGCGGTGAGACGGGCGTTGCGGTGCTTGGCAAGGTATTTCAAGCCCCAGCAGTTGAGTGTTAGGATGTTTAGGCGGGTTTGAGGACTATCAGAGGGGCCCTTCTCGGGAGCTGCCATTGACACAAACAATAACCTCCAGAGGAGTGCTGAAGATTCTATCTAGCTAGTTGTCAGTGTTGCTATTGGAAGCCTGCAGGATTTCGACTTGTGTGTTTGGAGGATAGACATGCAGTGCGCCTGCAAGTTGTCCGTTTATTGACTTGGTCCGAGCTCCTCATCCCCGCCAAGTAGCGTCATTGAGCTTAATTTTGAGCCTCCGACCGACACAGCTGGTGCTCACTTCTAACTAGATGTCAGATATCGAATCGCCAGTGTCAACTCCAGCAGAGCATCCCGGTGCGCGGTCCCCGGGATATCAGCGCATAGATAGTGACTACGGAGCTTCTTCTCCAGATCAGCTGGGAATCGCTTCGTATCATGGCTCCCCTGCTCTGAGAGGTGCTAACCATGGCACTCAACAGAGCTCTTCTGATCGTCGTCGGCACCGTGATATAGATTCGGAGGAAAGTCCAGATGAATTGGATCATACTTATTATCGCGATGACACGAGGAGGAGTAGGAGAATATCGACAGAATCATCTGGCCAGAGTACAGTGCGCATGGACGACGCTGAACCCGAACCAGAACCAGAGCCCCCGGAGCCTGAGGCCTTGACTCCTCCTGATCGAATGCAGCTGGACGCCAATACGCATATCAATTATAAGCCAAAGCTCATTTTGAGAGGACACACAAAGGGTGTTTCAGCTGTCAAATTCTCCCCGGATGGACGGTGGATTGCTAGTTGCTGTACGCTTTCCCTCTCTGACCAATGCGCAATTTAGCTCGAGGCTAATACGGAAATCTCCTTTCTTTCCCCCTTCGATAGCTGCCGATGCTACCATCAAAATCTGGGATACTATGACTGGGAAGCATTCACAAACCCTGGAAGGGCACTTGGCTGGGATCTCGACAATTGCGTGGAGTCCCGACTCCAAAACTTTGGCCTCAGGTTCAGATGATAAATCAATCCGACTTTGGGATATACCGACTGTGAGGATCATCCACTCAGTTTCCTTCTGCCAGTCAATATGAGCTAACCTATTCTCATCAGGGCAAACCACACCCGGTTCCGTTTCTAGGACATCACAATTATGTTTATTCCATCGCTTTTTCGCCGAAAGGCAACATGCTCGCCAGTGGTTCATACGATGAAGCCCTCTTTTTATGGGACGTAAGGGCCGCACGGCTGATGCGGTCTCTCCCCGCGCATTCGGATCCGGTTGGGGGTGTGGACTTTGTGAGGGACGGAACGTTGGTAGTCAGTTGTGCAGGGGATGGGCTCATGTGAGGATCTGTCACATTTTCCATTGTTATAATCCACTAACCTTAAGCATTCAGTCGGGTATGGGACACAGCAACCGGCCAATGCCTACGCACTCTCGTCCATGAAGATAATGCGCCTGTGGTATCTGTACGATTCTCCCCAAATGGCAAATATGTCCTAGCCTGGACCCTGGATTCGTGCGTACGCTTGTGGAACTATGTGGAAGGGAGATGTGTGAAGACATACCAAGGCCACCGCAACGAGAAATTCAGCATAGGAGGAACATTCGGGCGACATAACGGTGAGGCTTTCGTAGCATCTGGCAGCGAAGACAAAGATATATTTATCTGGGATGTGCGGTCAAAGGAAGTCCTACAGAGATTGGAGGGGCATGAAGAAGTGGTTCTAGGGGTGGACACACATCCCACAGAAAATGTTCTTGTGAGCTGTGGTTTAGACCACACAGTACGCATCTGGAGAGATAACGGCGGGCATGACACGTAACGAAGAATTGAACAATGATGTAACAGGATATCATCAGCCTAGACTTTAAGAAAGAAAAAAAAAACCCCTTCTTTACGCCCAGATGACTACCGCCCCGCCTCTGCATTACGACGTTAAGTTTCATCAAACCCCTAAAGGAATCAGGATTTCTCTGCGCTGCCGCCAAAATAAGCTCCTTTGAACCTACCGTGGACATCTAGAATATATAAGCCGGTGTAGTGCATGCGAGATGTAGCCGTGTGCATGCCTGATTGTCAAATCCCATCATCAGAGTCGCACATCTCATCTCTTCATGAAAACCAGTCCGCTAAAGAGACAAACAACAACAATTTCCACCGCCTATCCTTAAACCTCAATCAGTGGCTTTATTTTGGGTTGGCCTTCGGCGTCAAAGCCTAGGCTGTCTAGTTGCCGGATCAATTCATTGATCTTGATGACCTTCTCCAGTTGCTCAGGGAGGAGATTCTCGCCGCTCTCCTTCCGGTCCATTAGGTCCTTTGCCTGGCGGAGTTTCTTCCGGAGATTCCGTGCTTGTTTCTCCTTTTCTGCTTCGGGGTCGAGTGATTCCGGTTTTGCTGGACTGGATGTGGTGTCTTTCTCTTGTGCTCTCACGGTCTCCCCAGTGGCGCCGTCTAGCGTTTCGGACGCAGCTTTAGCCTTTTTTCTAGCTTCCCTCCGCTTTGTGTTTTTGTTGCTGCCTCCTCTAGAATCTCCATCTCCCTTATCGTCCTTCAATCCTTCTGCTCCGGGAACCCCGCCAGATCCTCTGGTTTTCCATGATTCAGCGGCTCGGTTCTTGTAGACTTCAACATCTTCAGGTGGCTTGTAGCCTGGCCGGATCTTGATCTCTCGCCGCGTTGAGCCGTCAGCGCGCTTCGAGGCAGGGATATGGCGCTCGCCGCTCTCGTTGGTAATGATGCCGGATTTGGTTTCTGGCATGGTTGTTTGACACCGGCGTAGAAGCGACGAGTTGAAGGTCACGTTGATGGACGCAGGGGTGACTAGGGGTCTTTAGTCACACACAGATGTGGTTTGAAAATAGGATCTCGAGCATACACTGGAGCCACTCTGACTTACCACTGTGTGAATTGACCCCGGCCAGACTTAGGTTGTTGATGTGAACGAGAAGTTGGAAATTCACTGACGAGTTTCCTGACCAATCAATGCTCGGTAATTCTCGGGTTGCGCCCCAAGCTTTTTACCTCTCCACCTCAACCGTAAAGAATCTCGAATCCTTCAAACCAGCAGCTCCTACACACCTCTTACACCCCTCTCGGCCTCTCAAAATGCCTGGTGTAAGTTTCCTCTGGGCTGATTCTTATTAATTGTAAAGCTGATTCACTCTACAGATATCGACGGGCCTCTACAAGCAAGCGCCCATGTTGCCCCATTGATGGGAGACGCCGCTAACGAACGATGTAGCTTCATCTTTCGGAAGAACGTTGTCTTCCTAGGCGCAGTCTTTGGCTCTGCCTTTGCCTTCGAAATGTAGATAATTACACATTATTTCTCCTGGCTTCAGCTACGACAACGATGATATTTCTCGTGCAGACGACTAATACATGATCTTTTTGCAGTGCATTCGATACAGTCTCAGATAAAATTTGGGACTCGTTGAATCGAGGAGTATGTTATTAAAATTATTCTCAGCTGAATCTGAGCAATGGGGCTGACAAATGGCATAGCGACAATGGAAAGATATCAGGGCACGATACGCAGAAGGTGGCGACGGTGACGAATGAGGAAACAGAATTCGCATGGCTTTACACAAGTGTTGAAGGTTTTAGAGAGCAGTGATGTATTATATTGAATAGACGCTGTTGAAACACCGGAGATGTTTTGCAGTGAACATCTAGGCAGTATCTGCAGTAAATAAATCGTTCCTGGCTGGGATTACTGTTATATACTACGCACATCTCCGCTTATTCACAGTGCTTTGGTTTGTTACATGTTTTACCAGAGCGACCCTGACCTCACCCACCTCGCTTGTAAATTCACCGCCAGTGTCAAAGGCTTGCCACGACCATCGCACTGTGACTGACAGGCGTATTTCAAACACACTGCTACGTTTGACATGACCTTCTACCGGCTGGCTCCAGACGCTTAACCATCGTTTTGTTGCTGCAAGCCCTGCCCTGCCCCGCCTTCCTTATCCCTTCGTCTATCAGCTCCTCCGAGAACCATCCAAATCCTGTCCGCATAACAACTGTGCAACACCTGAGCACACGCACAGCTGCACCAAATATCACTGCAAGATCCGTTGACGGTAATTTGAACAAGGTGAAGCGATCTGAGGCGTCATCGTCATGGCTGCTCAGGCTTCCCATGATACCATGTCCTCACAGGAGCTGCAGCTCTGCCAGCTTCTTCGTGACCTGCCTCAAAAACATGGAAATCACTACTCGCCAGCTGCTGAGCGTGCACTGCTAGAAAATCTTTTCTGGTCCCTTGCCCGAGGGAAGTTTGACTACATGCGTTTATTCTTCCCTCGTGGCCCTCCAAGCGGGGGCTCTGGGAGATGGAAGCTGAGCCAGGCTCAAGGTGCTGTCGAGGGTGCCGAATACTTATCTTCAGCAAGAGGAAAACCATGTGGGCATATATTCAAAAGCGGTGAAGCTACATACCGTTGCAAGTAAGTGAGCCCAGAGAATATGGGGAGCTAACAAAAGTACAAGAAAGCAGAAGCTAACAGTAATGTTGAACCCTCAGGACTTGCACTATCGACGACACTTGCGTTCTATGCTGCAAATGCTTTGATTCCTCCGACCATACCGGACATATGGTGTTCGTCAGCATATCGCCTGGCAACGCTGGTTGTTGTGACTGCGGAGACCCTGAGGCGTGGAGAATACCGGTGAAGTGCGCCATACATACCGAGATACCTGGTCAGGGTCAATCGAGTGGTATTTTTGGCAAATCCCGGGAGCCACCACCACTGCCGGATGACCTTCTAGAAGGAATTAGAATGACGATAGGACGGGCTATTGATTACCTTTGCGATGTTATCTCGTGCTCGCCGGAACAGCTTCGACTACCAAAATCCGAGAAGTCTATAAGGGAAGATGAACGAGCGTCACGGCTTACGTCCACGAACTATTTAGGTGGAGATGAGCCTGAAAATATTTCTGAATTCGCATTGATTCTTTGGAACGATGAGAAACACACGGTAACAGAGGTGCAGGATCAGGTCTCAAGAGCATGCAAGAAGCAAAAGGCCTTTGGAAGGGATAAAGCAAGTGAGACCCATGAGGCGGGTAGGAGCATCGTCGATTATTCAACAGATGTAGAACACCTTCTACAAGTTTGCAAGATCATCGAGCAGATCAAAGTTACGGTTACTATCCGATCAGCAAGAGATACTTTCCGAGAACAAATGTGTGGCACTATCATTCAATGGCTTGGGGACATTGCTGGCTGCAGCGCCGGCTGGGATACTGACATCCTAAGACAGACCATATGTGAGGAGATTTTAAAACCATGGCGAACGGGGAGTGGAGCTAGCAATGCTGAGATTGGTAAGAATGGGATCGATGACCACGAAAGGGAGGATAGGAAGGCTCGACGGAGGATGGAGGAGGCACAAACCGCAATTTTGACCCAGATGGCTGAAAATCCAGGTGACGCAGACGATGCTGACACCAATGAAATCGAAGATGATGACATGGACATAGACATTCTGATGCCCCCAACTGACGATGATGGGGACGTGGAAATGCGAACAGCAGATGATGAGACTGAGGTTCTGGAGGCTACGTTCGCCGGGTATCCGCCACCTCCACCACCTCCGCCCTTGTCTCGACGACGGGGTCAGGGCGTTGCGTCCACTGATTCTGGAGGTCTTCTCGTACAGAGCGCGTATGATAATACTTTCGCCATGCCTAAAATCCCAAGAACGCCAGGCAACAAGTACTCACAGAATCATCCTCTTATACCCCCAAGGTACTGGCTGGAAAAGCCGGCGGGCTTCAATGCCATGAGTTCGGTACCAGATTATGAGAACCTTCGGCAGCGCGTACGGTTAGATTGGTTGATATTATTCGATCTCAGGTTGTGGAAGAAAGCTCGCATCGACCTTCGTGATCTTTATATCAGCACAGTGGTAGCCATACCACAATTCAAGCGTGTCCTAGGGCTGAGATTTGCCGGGCTTTACACAACTTTGGCTCAGCTTTATCTGATCGCTGACCGAGAACCTGATCATTCCATAATCAACTTGTCCCTGCAAATGCTCACTACTCCATCTATCACGGAGGAGGTCGTTGAGCGCGGGAACTTCCTAACCAATTTGATCGCCATTCTATACACCTTCCTTACTACCCGACAAGTCGGACACACTCATGAGGTTAACTTAGACGCAACGCTAGCATTTGATGCAGGTTCGTTAACTAACCGACGCATGTACCATTTCTTCATGGATATGAGATATCTTTTTGGATCGGAGCAGGTGCAAGAGAGACTCCGAACAGAGGAACGTTATATGCTGCAGTTCCTTGATCTCGTCAAACTTAGCCAAGGAATATGCCCAAATCTCAGAGCAACAGGGGAACACGTTGAGTATGAAACCGACGCCTGGATTAGTGCATCTCTCATAACTCGAGAGCTGAACAGATTGGTCCGTCAATTTGCGGAATCCTTCAAGTGGAGGGAAGGCGAGGATCGCTCGGCTGTTTTCCGGGCCATTTGTTGTGCTGCAAAGGCGGCAATACGCAATTCAATCGGCTTGGAGCGAAAGCGATTTAAACAATCTGAAGTGAGAGAGGAGGTTAAATTCAAAGAGCTAGGGGGCTTCGAGTTCGACCTTGATCACAACGGCGCAATGAAATCATACAAAGTCGTCAAGTTCGTTGTTGAGCGAAAGCCTATCAGTTTCCATCACGCTCTTCACTATACACTGTCCTGGCTAATTGACAGCGGCAAGAGTATGTTGCAAATGCAACTTGTCGAGCTGCTAAGGACCGCAGCGCGTGAAGTGCAAACTGATCTGTTTGCCCTGTCTGATGTTTCAGCCAATCCTCTTCACAGCGACGACGACTTGCTCCTTGCCATGTTTGATTACCCTCTCCGAGTTTGTGCGTGGCTGGCCCAGATGAAGGCTCATATGTGGGTTCGAAATGGTCTGAGCCTCCGGCACCAGTGGCAGCAATATCGTGGGATCTCACAGCGCGACGTGACGCACAATCGAGATATTTTTCTCATGCAGGTTGCGGTGGTAGCTTGCGAACCGAGTCGCATCCTAGCAACGATTATCGATAGATATGGTATGGATGATTGGATGAAAGGAAATTATGAAATTCGAACCGGCTATGATGAGGGTCAAGTCGTAGATGTCGCTGAAGAGTTCATCCACTTAATGATCATCCTTCTAAGTGACCGCATATCACTTCTGCCTGTCGAGGAGGAACCTAATCCACAGAAATTGGCAATGAAAAGAGATATTGCGCACGTTCTTTGTTTCAAACCCCTTTCGTTCTCAGAATTGTGCAGCCGCATTGCGGAGAGATTTCAGGAGGAGGAAGTATTTCAAGAGATCCTTGAAGACATGACAAATTATCGCCCTCCAGAGGGTCTCTCTGATTCTGGCACTTTCGAACTCAAACCACAGTTTCTCGAAGAGATCGATCCTTACATTGCAAACTACAACAAGAATCAGAGGGAAGAGTCCGAGAGCGCATACAGAGCTCAGATGTCAAAGGTAACTGGGAAGCGTGCGTCGGAAATTGTTTTTGAACCGAAGTTGCGGTCAATTCGAACAGGCGCCTTCATGAATCTTGCCGATTTCACTCGAACGAGATTATTCGCACAAGTCATCTTCTCTTCCTTGAAATATCCCATCGTGTCCAGAGATCTTCATACTATTCCAGACTCGAGGCTGGAGACTTTCCTTCAAGTTGTATTGCATTTAACCCTTCTCGCTATTGCAGAAGATAATACCGTGGAGGCAGATGATCGACATGACATACCGTCATTTGCAGCTTTCGCGATCAAGCTGACTGCTCTCAGAGGTACAGAGGACCGAGAGACGATCGTCTCTATTTTGCATCGTTTGTCGACCCTCCAGGAATATAGAGCATGTCACCCGAAAATAGATTTGATTCTAAAACGACTCCGAGCGAAGCGGCCCACCATGTTTGCTTCTGTTGTCAGTCTGCAACCAGAGAAGATGGAATGTGACTCTTCAGCAAACTCGGGTAGGGATGATTTGGAACGGAAGAAGAAACTTGCGTTGGAGAGACAGGCGAAGGTCATGGCACAGTTTCAGCAACAACAACAGAATTTCTTGAAGAATCAAGACATGGATGACTGGCCTGACGACGACCTGAGCGATATATTTCCTCAACTAGAGGCCCGAACCGAAGAACCACGCAAAGTATGGAAGTATCCAACGGGGACATGCATTCTCTGCCAAGAAGAGATGAACGACTCCAAGCTCTATGGAACATTCGCGCTTATCACGGAGAGCAATCTCTTGAAGCAGACTTACTTAAGGGACCGGGATTTTGTAATGGAAGTCGTAAACAGTCCTCCCAGCCTGGATCGCTCGGCAGAGGAAATTCGGCCTTATGGTGTGGCTGGAAAGAATATGGAAACTGTGCGGAAGCTGGATTCTAACGGAACCGAAATTGCTGTCGTGCGACAAGGATTGGGTAAGGGGTATCCACATTCCCAAGTAAAGCGTGGACCCGTTACTACGAGTTGCGGGCATATCATGCACTATAGTTGTTTCGAGGTTTATTACCAGGCCACTCAACGGAGACAGGCTCATCAGATCGCTCGGAATCACCCTGAGAGGATCCCCCAAAAAGAGTTTGTTTGCCCGCTGTGCAAGGCCTTGGGGAACGTCTTCTTGCCAATAATATGGAGAGGAAAAGATGAGTCTTATCCTGGTGTTTTGCAGACCCAGGTTCCATTTGACAAATGGATATTCTCCTCTCAAGTTGAACAATTAGTCAAGAGTTACGAGAAACCATCTGAAGGTGATGGACAAGACGACAAGGCCATTTCTCAGTATCAACATATTTTCATTCGATATGGCACAAAAGCTGTGATACCTCCGATCGCCAACAAGTTTGATCACTTGGTAAAGTCAAACACTCATGGAGGTCTACTGCCTACCAGTCCTGCAAGTGCACTGCAATCCCCGGCGTACCTGTCTATTGAGGCTCTTTTACATACACAAGGTATTCCAATAACACCAGGCGAGCCCCTAATAACGGAGCTGGTTAACATCTACAAAAGACTTCGAGATGCTATCAGGATCAACAACTTTTCAACACGATATTCCTATCCACCCACCCCAACAGGATTGTCTGATGAATTAACACACTGTGACACACTTGCGAGATCTTTTGGTTACTCTGTTTCTGCTGTTGAAATCGCACAGCGGGGAGTTGGTTCTGATCCTGGATCAACTCTACTGAATAAGATACCTCAACAAACCCTCACACACTTGCGGATTCTTTCAGAATCCGTTTCTTCATACATTGCAGTTGGGGGCCTTCGTGGAGGTGGTGCAAACAAGACGGTGGCGGAATTCGCTGATATGAAAAAGAGACAATTACATCAGCTTTTCCGTGGGCAGCCAAATGCACTACTTCCTGCCGAAATCAAACAACTAGAACCTCTCATTACTCAGGATCTCTCCGTGTTTTTCGTGGAGTGTTCGATCTGTCTAGTTCCGGCACTCGATCTTGATGTTCATCATATCCTCCGGCTGTGCTACCTTGCGGAGATAGTGAAGACAGTCTTGTCTTTCTTTAATGAGCCTGATTTCATGCAACAATTGCGGCTGCACGATAGCTATGCTCATACACTCAACGAGCATCAGCATGTGCACTCGCACGGACAGATTGAAGCGTTCAGAGGCTTTGTGGGATGGATAGTAGACCACGTCGAGGTAGGAAAGGTTTATATGGATATACGACGCCCATGCGTCCCGTCCAAGATGAAAAGCGGATTTCTCGGATTTCTTCGTACCCTTGTTCCGAAATATGCTCTAACCTTCTTAAGAAAGGCCGCCATCCTTCTTCACATCCGTTATGGTGTTGACTTTCCTAATACTGGACTGGAAGATCTTGATGATAGCGAACTCGATCGATTGACACGGGCTTTGCGCCTTCCCTCGTTAGATCAAATCTTCAGATCATTCATAGATCGTGATGAAGTATCGACAGCGACCCAAGCCTTGGCAGATGGCTGGATTCATCATTGGACTTGGTCTTATGAAGGGAAACGACGTACTCAGCTCGTCACAGGAGCTCTTTCGCTCAGCCATCCGGTAATATCTGAACTTGTCGGACTACCAAAGAATTACGATACGCTAGTTGAGGAAGCGATGAAGCGGCGTTGTCCAACCACTGGGAAAGAACTCTCCGATCCAAGCGTTTGTCTTTTCTGCGGGGAGATTTTCTGTAGTCAGGCGCTTTGCTGCTCTCGGAACGATCTTGGCGGATGTAATCAGCATGTCGCAAAGTAAGTGGTCACCCCCTTGATTTGTTTGATTGCATTGCCTTTGGATGAATGAGAGTATTAACTTATTTGTCTAGGTGTGGCAAGGATGTTGGTATGTTCATTAATATTCGGAAGTGCATGGTCCTCTTTCTACATCACCGCAATGGTAGCTGGGCCATGGCTCCGTATCTAGACAGGCATGGAGAAGTGGATCCGTGCTTAAGGTATGCATTTTCCTGCAATGGACAGATTAGCGAGTAATTTCTATCTAACTGACGTTTGATCGTTAGACGTAATCGCCAACTCTTCCTCAATCAACGCCGCTACGATCTTCTTCTGAGGAACTTGTGGCTAAATCATGGCATTCCTTCAGTTATATCGAGGAGGCTGGAGGCGGATATCAACAATGGTGGCTGGGAGACTATTTGATCTCACACCCTTCTGTCCTGAGCCATGTATACTTGGTCTAAGTTGTTTCGTCCCTCTTTACATTCCTTATCAAAATTGGTAGGCGGGAGCATTGCATCGGTGTCTGTTCTTGATTGATAAACTCAAGAAACTCATCTCTTTTAAATTTTTTTTGTCTTCATTGTTTCGGCTTCGACCAGGTGCTCTCTCTGTATTCGACTGAGAGGCCAATAGCAATGGTACTGTAGCTAGAAAACCTAAAATAATCCTACCCCATACCATGGGTATGATACGAGGCAAAGGTGGATTCTCAACATCAAATATTCAGCTTGGCAGGGTAAAAACACCTAAACACCAAGCGGTTATCATGTTTCCACGGAGGATAAACCATAGAGACATGGCCGCCCCGTCAGTAGCTTGTTGCTACTATCCAGGAGCCTCAATTATCCCTAAGGTACACGTCTATGCCATTAAGAAAAAAGTACACTATTCAGCACGCCGTCTAAAAAACCCTTGCACTCTAAGCTACCTATGATGACAATGCTTCAAAGAGCCCAGACCGAAATCTCACCAACAAGCACGGCTGGCCCTCAAAATCTAGTCCTGGTCCACAAACACCGTACGGACATAGTCTAGTTCCTCGGCCTCAAACCGCTCTAACCCTGTAACTGCCTTGCCCTGGCTCAACCCCTTAACCAGCTCCCTCGCAGACCTAATACAGTCCACGACACTGACACCAGTGTACGAGCTCCCCGCTACACTCAACATGCCCTTCCATGGATTGTTACTCAGTTCCCATTGCGTCTTCCTCATGCGTTCATGATGTCCAACGGTATACTGCGGGATGCAAGACCTCTGCAACGACACATTCCACGCCGCCGGTTCATCTGCAATTCCCAGATGTCGAGCTAGCACATTACGCGCCATGAACAGGCCTTCTTCTTCTGTTGGAGGCGCCTTCCATGATTCCCACCAGTGACCGCCGAGGATGACAGAGATTTTGGTTCCTTGTGAAGAATCTACGCCGCGCGTACAGTCGCTGTCGAGGGAGACGCCGAGGGCGCGCTCAGGGTTCTGGTCTAGTGGGATGGAGCGCGGGATTAGGTAGCCGAAACCATGGATGGGGAGGTCAAGTGGCGTTTTGAAGTAGAGGTTCACGACCATGGCGGATACGGGGTGTTTGGAGGATATTTGGCAGAAGCTGTTCTGGGAAGGGGAACCATTGAAGGTGATTAACCTGAGATGGAAGCTGGGGATGGTGGATATGACGTGTTGGTAAGTCTTCGTGGGACCAATTTCCTCGGCGGTGAGCTGGGTGGGTAAAAGTTGTCAATATTGGATTTTGCTCTTTTAACTGTGGAGGATTTCTCCTGGGGGCAATATACCTGCATACTATCAGTGGCTTCATCAGGGCTGAGTTTTAGAATTCTAGTGTTTAGCTTGATTTCCACGTTTTTGTTCGTCCTGAGCTCTTGCTCTAACGCTTTCGTCAGCGTCTCAAGACCCCCTTCCAAGGTATAGACTGCCTCTTTCAACCAGAAATCTGCTTTCAATGACTCCGGCACTGAGTTCCTCAAGTCGTGGCGTAGATCCATAAGCATCTTCGCGTCGTGTTTCTGCAGAATCTGCGATCCGGGCTTCTTAAGCTCCTTCAGATTCTTCAGCGCACGTATTCCTCTCATCACTCCCCCATGCCTCATTTCGCTATCCCATTGCAGCGGAAATAATGACTTTACACTAAGCTGCCACACGTCTCCAGCATAGATACCATGACAGTATGCAGATAATAAGTTATTCACAATCTCCGGCCCAAACCTCCGTTCGAAGAACGAGCCGACTGATTCGTCGGGTCTCTGCCTAGCTTTCGGTCTGCCGAATTCCTTGATAATACTCATAGGAATACCTCTGAACAGCGGCTCTGTGAGAAGGGTTTTAAGAAGATCCCAGAATGACGTTGGTAGGCTGACAATATGGTCGGGATAGTATATATATCTCTGAATCGCCGAGTCCTGCGGTATGAATTTGATCTTATGCTGCAGATTCAATTGGTAAATCTACATTCACAACCATCAGCCCAAAGCATTGTCATCCAGACAGAGTTGTTGAGATGTACCAAGCTGAGCGCAACCGGGCCACTAGGCAAGTTGGTGCGCAGCGTCCGCGGGCCTTGCTCGAATACCACGCTTTCATCTCCCACATCTACTCTCTTCGACTGTATCCAGCCTCCCAGCCGATCCTTTCCTTCGTACAGGGTGATTCGAGCATTTGGCAACTCTTTCGACAGGTAGTACGCACTAGCAAGCCCGGCAATGCCTCCGCCTACGTAGCATACAGTTAGTCAATCAAGACTATCATAGCAGAACAGCCACCACAGGCACTACCTATCACGGCAATATCCTTGGGCTTCTGAACTTCTTTAAGCTCCTCAGCAGAGAGTGGCCTCTCCGCAATGGGAGTGTAAACATTTTTAGTGTATGCTCGTCCACGACTAGAAGCAAGGACAACATAACGCCCTTGACATCGTGGCGCGAGATACAATGGCCTTAATAGCTTGACAAAGCCATTTTCCGAACAGGTAAGAAGCATTGCCACGGAATAGAGCAGGATGGTGGAGTAATTACTGTGGCTGCGTCGCGTTCAATGATGTCGTTGGAGGTCGTGTGACGAATTTCGTCTCCGAAAGATTTCAGAGTATATATTGTACAGTACAATCAAACTTCATTATAATAATGATCCTCAGTATAAGAATATTCTTGTATTGAAGTTTGACTGTATTTCCACTTTTCCCCTTAATTTGCCGCGTGCTATCCGGGGGCAAGGATATCAATATCCCATACCTAGGGAGCCAAAGTGGGTTACAGGATATGCACCACCAACAACCGTCAACCATGTTCAGATCCTTCTCAAGGTACTCCGTACATGGTACAGCATTCTAGATATCGGATGAACGGACTGATGGAAAATTAATCTAAGACCCCGATTCTGCCAAAACCTCTATATTCCTGTGTTTCACGGGTGCCCCTGACCATGATGTCGAGCTCTATTTGAGCCCTATTTGAAGTCTACCAAAAACCTTCGAAGATGAGTGCCAGCATAGAAACTTGACCCAACATCTCCGAAATCATTTCCACCCATCGGGTGCTTTCAGAAGCACAAATAGTCCCACGATCACTAACATTGGCCATTGAACTCTTGAATTCATATAAATTAATTCCTGGTGCGCTCCGGGTCTGTAATAATTATGTACCGTAGCTCCGGCAATAGGGAAAAGCACCGGGGCATGGGAGCCTTAATATCCAAATCCTTAGCTATCCAATGCCCATGCCCTGACCGTAATTAGGGTACAGAAAAGCCATTTTTGTAAATCCTACAACTCCTGTCGCAACAGCCTTACCCCAACCCAACCCCACATGCTCCTCATTCAGCCCTCAGTCATCACTCATCCTTCAATCGTACTGAAGGTCTACAGAGAACACCACGATGGGTCATTCTGCGTGCAGAAGATCATCTGACTTGGCCCGCACTTGATGCCTTTCAGAACCATCCGCTCTCTCATCTCCGCCAATCTCGGGCTCGCATCTAGTTGGCTTCTGTTTTGTCCGCCGGCGTCCTGACGGCCGCTCCATAACACTTCGCCGGCAGCAGAGGCACGCGGCCAGACCATGTCGTCCAAGTTGACAGGATCTGTCTGCTCGCTCCAAATATGCACTTCTCCCCCGAGAACGAGCTTCGCTTGTTCAGGTGTGAGGCCTGCAATGGGGTCGTAGGAGTAAATGAGGCGCCAATTTTTAGTTGGGGAACAGTAGTCGGCGAAGGGGTAGAAATTTTGGAATGAAGCACCGTTCTGAAAATCCAACCATTGGCCCTTGCCACAATCCAGGTACTAAATGATTGTCAGTCTAAATATGATCAGATTTGACTCTCGAAAGGGGGTACTAGCCCAAAAATTATAGTTCCCAACAAGCGTTTGGTACCCTTGAGATACTGCTTTTTTCACAGCGTCGTCAGATTGCCATGTTTGAATGACCACATCTTTCCCCAGCGTCAGGTTCCATTGGAGAAGCATCTCTTCCCAGACAATTGGTATCAAGCCTTTTGCTCTCACTTGGGCATGGTTACGGTCAACGAACTCTTGAAGGTAAGGTCTAATCACTGAAGAGTCGTTCGAACGGACAGTCTCGTCTAAGTAATAAGCGTTTGCATTGACTTCGTCGCCGCCGGTGTGAAAGTAGGCAGAATAAGGAGACAATCGAGGAAGTAAGTCGTTGAACAGCGTCTGCAAGAATGCAGTCACTGCCGTCGAGTTGAGCTTCAATTCTCCCGAAGGTGGCTCGGCGGCATAGGTGTCCCAGTTCGGCTGAACGTTAAACGCGGTTATCAGTTCAGGATGCGACACTCCAATAATCGACGTGTGGCCAGGCATGTCAATCTCGATGACCACCTCGACCCCTTGAGCAATTCCATGACTCTGGATTTGTGCGATATCCGCCGGGCTATACGATAATCCTTTGGCATATGCACCCTTGTCTGCAAGTTCTGGCAGAGCTGGTATCTGAAGAGGCCATGACTGAGCATCTGTCATATGGATGTGAAGGTGATTGAACTTGTTCCATGCGAGCGCATCAATAGTCCGTAGAATATCAGCCACAGGGTACCAATTCCTAGCTACGTCCATATTCAAGCCTCGCCACACAAATTTCGGCTTGTCCTGGATCGAAACCGGTGCTAGGTTAGTGTATATACCAGCTCCTTGCTGCGAGTGCTGGTAGAATAGCTGAGTGAGCGTGGTCAGTCCACGCAAGAGGCCAAGGTATGAGGGCGCGACGAGCGTGATCTGTCCCAATGTAGTCATATCGAGTTCGTAAGATTCATCAACCTTGCCGGCAGAAGGCCTAGAGCTGCAAGCGGGATCTGACGAAGATTGCTGGACAACAATAGACTTGACAAAAGTCTTAGAGTCACTGGCAGGTGGTTCAAAGTCGGAGTTCCTGGGATTAAGCTTCCATGGTACAAAGCCTTCTGTAAAAACGGTGTCGAGCGCTCGCTGAATTGCATCGTTCACAATTGAGGCGTAGCACGAAGGAGAGTAGTCGCTGCCTCCTATGGTAGCATTGGAACTGTTCTGGAAGCTATTAAAATCATTTTCTCGCAAAATAGCATGTTGCTGTATTGGATTCAAAGGCCTGCATACACCATTAAACGTAACCTGAACGTCTCGAGAAATCCAGAGCACGGTGTTGCCGTGGGTATAATTCGCAGGAATCGGCCATAGTGCTGACACGAGGGAAGCAAACATAAAAGGCACCGCGAAGGTCCGCATTTTGGCGTTCAGGTTCATATTCGACTGACCGTGCACCCGGCTCTCTCACAGTCGAGGATGGGATGGTTTGCAGGTCCCTGACTTATAAGTCAAGTAACCTTGCTCGCGTCTTGCCCACGCCTTGCTCCTACCCCGGCAGTGCTGCTCCAGCAATACAGGCCTATACCCAGTGCGAATATTGATGTAACATCAGATAGAGTCCATTTGGCTGCGAGCACAACGGTTACCCGTATACGTTACAATGGATGCTCGAACCCGCCGATCTCGACGCGGAACGCGGGTCGCTTGCCCGGGGTGACATCCGATGAGGGAGAACACCTAGTCGACGTGATGTATATCCAAATCCGTCCAGTTGGTTACCTCCAATGCAGAGGAAACAAGAGGAAACAGTGTCAAAGTGACTTGTGCTACCCTTGCGCAGTCTGCACTGCCCAGCCCCCTCGCTCGAATCAAAAATTGTTGTCTTGGTTGTCGAAGCCTCGCCAAGGACGATCGCTACGGAGTTTAGCGTCTGCAAGCAGGAGCCGTGGCTCAATCAGCCAGTACCCGAAGAGCCTGTCCGAGACAGCTGTCATGTACGAGTACATATAGCAACAGCTGACCGCCAGCCCATTCGAGAGAAGATGAGCGAATGAGGGAACACAAGGGATGGACTGATGAACTGTTCAAGCGAAGGCTGTACTGTACGGAGCACAGAAGGTGTTGGGTTGTATTGGGCTGGGCAGCTTGCATGAGGCTGAGTGCCTCGGACCTTTCAAGATGCCAAGCTCAGAGAACCTATATCGTCTCTGCTGTTTCCTTTACACTATTGAAAATCTATAGTGGACTCTATTGAACAGCCTGTGCAATTGAGGGAAATGTAGGGACCGATGAGGTTTTTAAAGCTCCGGGGCTGTAGGCCTATCGCGTTAACTAATTCCAAAGTACTTGGATTTTGACTGGGTTCGATGATGGCAGCGAGCAGCCCGGCCACAATCTGTCAAGCAAGCCCCTCTTATACAAGGATGCAGAGGACAATCGTAGGATATCCACGTCGTATGTGCTCCGCAGAGCTTCGCGGCTTGTGTGGCTCCGTTTGGTGTTGGTTTTGGGTTGGTTGAGGCTCTTATCCGCATGCTTAGTCAACTGCTCAAAGGAACTTCAACATCATCTCTTGCAGTCGCCTCCTCAACCAAACACTTGATACGCACCAGCATTAACAAGAAGCCCAGTCATGACAGTGGAAGTCGCTCTCAACACCCCGCTTGCTAAGGCTCTGGGCTCTGTTATACAGCCGAAACTGGTGGAAGTAGGATGGAGTAGCGGCGGAGTTGACGACTCGGCTCTATCGGAATACATTATCTTGATGTTGGTGAACGGCAAGACACAAGATCAGATTGCTGCTGAACTTTCTGGCGACCTACTTAATCTAGGCCCAGATGATCCTGGTGCCGTCGACTTTTCACGATGGCTTTTCGAGCAGGTGGACATGCTTCACAATCAAATAAATGGAGGACCAGTCTCTGAGCCGACAGTCGCAGGGGGTGATGAGGAAACCCTTCGAAGCCAGGCGCATCTGTCGCGGGATGGAAATGGGCTTGCACACAATGCTGGGGGAAAGAGTCAGGACAGCTCAATGAATGATTCTATGGATACTGTAATGCAGAACAACGTGTATGTACTGAATTTCTTGGAGTTGAATGAATTAATCATCCCTTCGAAGTCAGAACTGACAGACAAGCAGCCCAACTGGTCCAAAGATGATGCGACACAATAGCAACAACCAGCGTCATAGCCGACTGATGGGACAATTGTCAAAAGCTATGGATCGCTCAAACGACTCGGTTTTGCACCGAGTCCGGCCACAACTAGGCACTGAGCGAGTGAACAGCCATTCACGTGAGCCGCCAAAGGGTCCGCGAACCACTCAAACTAGAAATCAACGACCATCAAACGGACGAATTGCGGCGCCGATGCAGAACAGTGGCCCTCCCGCAGCGTTGATGAATATGACGCCTCAACAACAAATGCAGCTGTTTGCAATGTACGAAGAACAGGCACGGATGATGTCACAGATCATGTCTCCGCAGCAACAACAGGGTTTCATGGGAAATGGAATGCCTATGCCGATGATGAACGGTGGATTCGGGGCCGTTTTCTCTCCGCCGCCGCCTCAGCAGCATGGAAGATCGCTCTTTGAACGGGTTGAAGCGCCTCCACAGCGTCAGAACGGTGGATTTAATAAGCGGAATCATCAGCAGCAGAACAAAGGCGGAAAGTTTCAGCCACAGCATCAACAAGATGAAAATATGGAAACCGACGCCCACGAAGTCCCAACATCACAATCACACCCCTCAGCCCCGTCATCAACAAAAATGGAGGGGGTCGAGCACTCCTCCGATCCTCCTGGCGATGCTGTCTGCAAATTTAACCTGGCCTGCACCAAAACCGACTGCCGTTTCGGACATCAATCGCCGGCTGCCCCTCCTGGCACGGCCATTGACCTCAGCGATACCTGCCCCTTTGGCGCGGCCTGCAAGAGCCGAAAATGCGTGGCACGTCATCCTTCTCCTGCCATAAAGATCACACACCAAGCTGAGATGGACTGCAAGTTCTTCCCAAACTGCACCAACGCGGTCTGTCCATTCCGGCATCCAACAATGCCACTCTGTCGCAATGGTGCAGACTGTACAAGAGAAGGCTGCCGCTTCACGCATATCAAAACTGTCTGTAAATTTAACCCTTGCTTAAACCCGACGTGTGCCTTCAAACACGCGGACGGTCAGAAGAGAGGGGGGTTCGAGGATAAAGTGTGGACTGCTGGCGGTGGGAGGCAACATGTCAGCGAGAGGAAATTTGTCGATGAGAGCGGAGAGGAGGAGTTGATCGTACCGGGAGCCAGCCAGGAGTCGGTAGCAAGCCTGGAACTCGCGGCTTGATGTGTAACGAAAGCTATGATCTTCCTTCCCTTCTTTTAAAAAGACGACGGAGGCGGGCCTGGCAGGGTGGACATGATGATATCCTTCTGCTCTTTTCTCTAAAATCGCGAATGCTGTTGGCGTTTCCAAGGACATTGCTCTACCACTGGATTTCTCTTTTTTCTTCACCCCGTTGAAATGCATGCATTTGTCTCAATAGTTCACATTGTGCAGTCCGCTGGGCTAGGCGTTATTTTTATCTTTATAGAGAAGTGAGGATAAGGACCGCCTCGATTCTTAAATAAAGAAACTTTGTTGCTTTTTGGCGGCGAGGAGAAGGTTATGAACTCTGAGCTAGCCGTTTTGGAAATTCTCTGTGCGGAGGTCTCTTGTACAAGAGAAGTGAAAGCCATGCGAAGACAAACCGCGCTGTCCTATTTTGTCGTGCGCGGGTCTGCACTCTGTTGCTGATTTAAGCAGTTTCGACTGGTTTAGAGTTAATCCCGCTAAGCTAACTGACCAAATTTGAACATATCAGCCTTGCAAAAACCCGATGACCATCTGAATCAGCTGCACAAAAATTCCAACGCCTTTCATATAGGGTATAAGATACACAAATCTCCTTTTTCACCCCAACCGCACCTTCTTCCACACCTTCATGCACTCCATCAAATCCTCCGCCATACCACTCTTCATATCCAGCTTCTCACCCACCATCGCCAACACACAAGACGCATACGCAAAAACCCGCTGCCTTTCCATCACATATTCCAAGTGCCCGAGATTCATGCCTCCACTCTCCGTCCACGCCTTCCAATGGTCCAGCATATCTGCGATGGCGAAGGCAGTAGATTCCTCGACCATCATGCGGTAGAGGAGGTGTTCGACTGTTTTGTGGAGCGTGAGGGTTGGGTCTGAGAGGTCTTTCTGGAGCCATTTCACGTTTGCGTCGGCGGTGGCTTTGGTGCTTAGGCGGGGGGAGATGAGGGCCTCTGCGAGGCGTTTAGCTTCTCGCTCCTTCCGAGCGCGGATCTCGGCCTGCGCGCTGTTGTGGAAGTCCCAGCGCTCTTCTTCTTCGCGTGCTGCTTTTGCGGCGGCGGCCATGGCGGAGGGCATTTTCGATTCCGCTGCTATTCGCCGTGTTCGCGAGACGAATTTTTGGTGGCGTTCTTCGTGGATGAGGTTGGGGTTGTAGGGGGTGGCCCATGGGGGAGTGTCCTTTTCGTCGATCACGTTGAGGAGAACCATGACGCCGCAGGGGATAGATTTTTCTCCCGCTAGGTTGATGATAGATGGCGGGACTGAGTAGTTCCAGAATTGGCGCTGGTCGTGCTCTATGGCTGCGGTTACAGCGCATGCAAACCAGAGACCTGCGGTTGTGGCATCTGTCTCGAGATGGTGGAGCTCCACGATTGTGCCAGTTGTGCCATCGGGTCTTTCCTCGTAGGCATGTAAGAGTCCCTGAGGTCCCACATGGAGATGTACTGCTTGGCTTTGTATTCTCCTTGATGCCTGATTTTCATTCTGCATGAGAGTAGGAGCATCGCTACTCTTGTCCTCACCCACCTCAGTCTTGCTCGAGTCAGGCCGCTCAATGGTAGTGTCATTGCCCGTCTCCGATATAAGGAGTCGAGTCCAGCTTGGAGGCAATGAATGTAAATTTCTCGTATTCCACGAAAGAGACCACGCCAGGGCGAGCGACAAGTGACCCTCTGAATAATTTGGTGTCGTAACCTTCAACACAACTCGACTTCTGTCCGGGGAGAGGAGCAAAGCCGTTCCATTTGGTGTCCGCATGCCCAGCGCTCGCAAGACGCGAAGTCCCTCCGCGTCAGGTACGCCACCCCGGTCCAGCAAAAAGCCTAACATCTCTCCAAAGTCCACTTCCGCTTGCTCAAACCTCAATTCGTCTGAATATTGCAGCCGATAGAGCTTATGTCCCACAAGCAGCTTGTCCCAATTCAGCACCATCCACGAGCCACCTTTCGCCATTGCCGCTGTCTGCGCTTCATTCTGCCCCCAGTATTCCGGATCATCACGTTTAAGGGGTTTCAGACTGTATCGCGGAAGTTCAATCTCCACAATTCCAGACATGAGATTACTCCGTGCAGCGGCGGTCGAGCCATGGTGACGGAGCTCATGCTTGATCTTCTCGAGAGTAATAAGAACCTTCACACACGTGTAAAGGATTGGCATTATACCCAAGACAGCAAGGGGAACACCGATATAGGTGATTATATCGGTCGCGCTCGCCCCCATATTTTGGGAGCGCCAAATGACGCGGAAACACAGGGCAGCGCAAGAAGCTTAAGGGGATGACTTGGGATGGTACCTGGATGCGATGCTACGGCGAACTGCAGCGCCAATGACGCAAGCGACGGATCCTGAACTTCACCACGCGGAATCGATTCAACGAAATAGTGCAACAGCACAATGAGGTTCACAACTACAACTCGCATCATCTTAAAGCTCTTTTCTGGGCTCCACGGATAAATCAAACCCCTACCTAGATATTACTCCCAACCCAACTCACGCCTATACCAGTCACGTTATAATCTCACTTACATGTACCATCTACCTTCAGACAGAAAATGAATAACGCTCAGTTTCGACGTCTATTACTAGACACACCTGCCAAACAGTCAGGCAGCAGCGACAAGCCTGCTGCCGGCGCAACGCCTAGACGAGATGGACTGTCTTTGGGGTCAAAGATGCGCTCCAGCATCCCGATGACACCGTAAGCGTACAATCACCAGCTGCTCTAGGTTTTTCTGACTTGATCAACTGATTTAAATTTTGGCAGTCGTTCAGTTATGGGCTCTGGTGGTGTTGATTTTGCCCGCCAACTTGCCGAGCGGGATCAACCGCAGCAGTCACAGAAGAAGTTCCGCTCCTCAGCTGCGCCGAAAGGCGCAAAGCTGCCATCTGGCTACCGGGACCGTACACAGGACCGCGTCTCGACGGAGGACGACGACAAGGCAGTCCGCATTCAGGCCCTAGAGGATATGTGGAAACTCGATCAAATTGATAGAGCAACATTTGAAAAATTACGGGATGAGATTGTTGGTGGCGATGTTTCCTCTACGCATCTGGTAAAGGGACTGGACTATAGGTTGCTTGAGAGAGTAAGGAGGGGGGAAGATGTACTAAACAAGAGTCCTGCGGCCGAGGGGGGAGAAGAAGTTACGGAAGGGGCATTCGACGAAGAGTTTGAGAAGCTGGAGGATAAAGAAACTAAGCCGATCATGAAGCAGAAGGGGGCTAAAAAGGGCGAGATGGCGCCCCCACCTCCGGGTCCTGGGACTGTCGTTGGGCGAAAGAGAACAAGAGATGAGATATTGGCCGAGTTAAAAGCGTCCCGGCAGGCCGCGAAGGCCGCACAGCAACCCACATTAGGGCCGAAATTCCGGAAGATTGGGGAACCCAAGGAAAAATCCCGGATAGAACGAGACGAAAAAGGGAGAGAGGTACTGATCACGGTAGATGATGATGGCAGGGTGAAGCGAAAAGTCAAGAAGAGTAGAGAAGAGCAAAATCCTGGAGCGGAAGGCTTGAAGAACGGACTTCTCATGCCTGAGAAAGGGGCAAAACCATTAGGCATGGAAGTGCCTGACTTCGTCAAGGTCCCTGTAGAGGAACTGGAGGAGGATATTGATATTTTTGAGGGAGCGGGCGCGGATTACGATCCATTTGGTGGCTTGGGGGAGGACGACGATAACGATGACTCCTTGTCTGAAGGCGAAGAGAAGGAACCTGGCGGGAGGAAACCACCTAGTTGCAGTGACAGCGAAGATATTGAGACCAAACCACCAGTGCCCGAGATTTCTTCTCTAGAAAACAAAACGCTACCACCCACAGCCACAGAACCTTCTACAACGCCAAGAAACTACTTCTCCACACCCACGGTCTCATCTACCCTCATCTCCACCCCTTCAAACCCTCTAACCGACCCCACCATCCTCGCGGCCCTCCGCAAAGCCTCAACCCTCGACCCTCTAGGTGCCTCGAAATCCGACGACCCCGAAGAAGCCACACGCCAAGCACGACGACGGAAACTCCTCGACACGCATGACCGTGACGCGGACGACATGGACCTGGGTTTTGGGAGCAGCCGGTTTGAAGACGAGGATGATATGGAGGAGAAGAAGGTTAAGCTTTCTGAATGGGGTGGCGGGGTGGAGGATGAAAAGGGAGGGAGGGGTGATGGGAAGGGGAAGAGGAAGAGAGGACCGAAGAAGAGGAGGGGAGATGTGAATAGTGCGGCGGATGTGATGAAAGTGGTGGAGAGGAGGAAGGGAGCAAGGTAACTCAGGGGTAAGCAGCGTTTACTCTGGACGTTGAGAGAGAGAGACATGCAATCACTCTTCTCTCTCCATGACAACCCGGTGTGGGAGATATGTACGCAGTAATGGTATGTCCCAGTAAAATGGCCTCCAATGTGGAGATTTCCAGAGCCCGTTTTCTGCTGCTCTTTAACCCGACTTGTTGCCGCTTCCGGTGTCACACATCGCTTAAAATTAGCACGTTTAGCCCATGAACCAAAACCGCCCGCCATAAACAGCCCACTGCCATATCTATATCGAAATATCGAACATTCACCTCGACGAACATGTTGTCCCACTCATCAAGTCACATCTGCTCGTCCTGGAACTATTGTCGAAGGAGATTGTTACCAAAACACCAACGACTGCCTCAAATACAAAGGACATTGATGAGCTCTTCAAGGTGCGGGATCCTGAGGATACTTCCAAGCACATCCTGATCATGAAGATAAGACTTCGTCTTATGGAGGGCAAGAGAAACAAAGGGGGCTCCGTAAGTGCAACTCCGCGGGTTCATAAAGAGACTTTAATGCTGAGACTCTTCATACCAAAATAGCCCGATCATCGTATTTCACGAGCGAGATGATAATCTAGCCTTCTGTCCAATACTGCATGTCCTGGCACTTGCTTTCACCGAACATGCATGATGCTAGATGTTCCACCACTTCAACGGGCTGTCCATCCATCCATCCAGCTCCCTCGCCTACACCTCGCCTTTTCAATTCCCCAATATAAACACTAGCAGGGGTATGTTGAGTAGGAAGCGTCTCTGTTCCCTGTTCTGTAGTGAGCGTCATGGTGCAAGCAGAGCAGCAAATACGACATTCCAACTAAGGATGCTTACTGCTTTTTTTTTTTTAGTATTTTTTATACACCTTCTCGAATCCAGAGTATGCACGTCCGAGAGGAGATTGGGGGGGGGGGGGCCTTCATTTGGTTTTGGCAAGCTGTGCCAGTTCCGCTGTAACTGAGACACATAAATCTTCCATGCTTTCTCAATATCTGGAGGAACAGGTCTGCCCTCTATAGCCTTTAGGGTGGCGCGGGCATTGAGAATCCAGATGCTATCGTAGTCTCCGGCGCGGCCTGTATATCATGTAAGGATGCAGATATTTATGGGGAAAGAGGTCAATACTTGCCTAGAGAAAGAATTTCACGAGCCGTAAAGCCATAGATTTCAACTAGAAGGGATTCATCCTCCCTCTGGTGAGACTCATATAAGCTCGCATCCGCCACAGCATCGCCGTAATAGGCGGCCTGATTCCCATCTGTTATTGCCCGAGTCCCTCGGGCTTCGGCTTCGTCCCAAATGCCGCGTCGGTAGACGTCCAGGCACCTGTTTCGAATCTTCAAGTAACCGTCACTAAGAATTTTGAGCTCCTTTACTTGAGCATTTAGGTCGGCAATTTTATGGTCCTGGCCAGTGATTTTTTGCTCTAGGTCGGCAATTTTCTGGCCCTGGTCGGCAAGTTTTTGCTCATTGTGAGCATTTATCAGCTTCTGGGTGGCCCATTGCGACCGGCTTTCCTCTCGTTCTTCGAGAAGATGATGTCCAGGAGGTGACACTGAGTTTGACGCGCCGTGAGTGTGGCCATTCATTCCCAGTCCATTCTAGCTATCTAGCGGGAATGGGTATACGGCCGAGGCAATCACGAACCTCGGGGCTTTTGCTTCGTTGGCTGGGTCGATCATCCGCGAGGGTCTCGATCAGTGGGCGAATAGTATCTTCACATCTACGCTTTGGATACAGACATATCCTTTTCTCGGATGAAGATATTCTCGCTGGAGTAAGGGATATTTAATTGCATAACATAACGGTGATGTTTCGGGGTCTCGCGGCGATTTTTGAGCCTTTAAAATCTTACACAAGGTTTCTGATCTCCAGGCAGTGACGACACTACAATTAAAACTCTGGGATAAACAAATGGGGTTCTGTATATGTTTTTCTATTTTGGCGCTACTTCCCGGTGGTCTTTGATATCCCGAGTTAGAGTTTGTCATATCTAACAGTCAGGTCTTTGGCGTAGTGGAGTAGGAGAGGTTTTTGAAGTTGATCCAGAGAATGGATTTGTGGGATGGCGGAGTTGCTCCCTTCTTCTTCCTTGTGAGGCTGGAGGAGGAATGATGTGGTTGTTGGCGGCCAGTTGCGCGCGTTAAGGGAAGGAGGTTCATCAAGTGGGAGGTTGCACTTGGAAGAGACTGAGGGGAACTAATTTGAAGTGGTCACTAAGATGTCTTACTAATTCGTATGCACGTTGACCAAAAGACTTTCCAATCAAAAGAATAGTACGGAGTACTCTGTATAGCTTTCCAACACACACACAGTAAGCGCAAGTACTTCAAAAAAACAAAAAAAATAAGTTTTTTATTTTTTATTTTTAATTTTTATTAATTATATCTTTTATTTTATTTTATTTTTGTGGCGGGTGTCAACAACAGCAGGTTTTTTAAATTAAAAAAAATTCTCTGCGAAAATCCCTCTCTCTCTCTGTAATTCCCCTGGGCGGATTTAAAAGGATTTAGGGTGGGAGAGGGGGTTGCTGTAAGGTCGCTTGTAGCCCCCTCCTTTTTTTTTGTTGGTTGTGGAACGTTTACGCCCCAACCTCGATAGGATCTCCCGCCTTGCCTAAAAAAACGAGGCAGGGGGGGTTGGCGAGGTGAAATTCGCTTTTCCTGGTCAGCGAAAGAGATAGGGGGCACTTGAAGCGAAAGGAAAAAGAAACAAGAGGCTGAAGGCTGAAGGGTGGCGGGACGAGAAGGGGGCGGGGGAAAATAGATCGGCAGGGGCAGGGGATGATCTAAACTCCCCTGACTGTCAGCCTCCCTGCCAGCCATCCACAGGGATTAGCGTGGCGGGGTCTGGCAAGGGAAAGTGCGAACAATGAGTTGTATCTGTATGCATGTATGCGGCTATTCAAAAGGCGCATTCCTCTGCACACCACCAGCCCTCTTTTATCATCGCTATTGAAAGAAGGGAATTCTCTCGTTGCGTTTATCAAGTGTCGGTCGCTAACAAAGAGCATCGTTCGCTTCGTCGGAGCCATTCCGAACTGAACATTCGCTGTCCGTTGACACATTCCCCATCGTCCAACATGATCTCTCACTTCACACAGCTGGCGCTCGCACTGGCAGCCTCCATCACCAGCTGGTCGCCGGTCAACGCTCAAACACACACAAACTGCAACCCGCTTGCTCAAAGCTGTCCCCCCGACCCAGCTCTGGGCAAGACCGTCTCCGTCGGCTTCACTCAGGGTGCCTCGGACCTCTTCACCGCCCAGGGCAGCCCCTCCTTCGGCTCCAATGGAGCTCAGTTCACAATCGCGAAATCCGGTGACTCGCCGCAGATCATCAGCAAGTTCTACATTATGTTTGGGAGATTGGACGTCACCCTCAAGGCCGCACCCGGGAAGGGCATCGTGAGCAGTGTGGTCTTGCAGTCGGACGACCTGGACGAGATCGACTGGGAGTGGCTCGGTGCAGATGATGCCCAGGTGCAGTCGAATTACTTTGGCAAGGGCCAGACGGGTACTTACAATCGTGGTGCTTTCCACGCCGACCCGGGTAATCAGGAGTCGTTCCACACGTACACGATCGATTGGAGCGCAGATCAGATCACGTGGGAGATCGATGGTACAACCGTGAGGACCTTGCTTCCCTCTGCTTCGAACAACCAGTATCCCCAGACGCCCATGCAGGTCAAGATTGGTGCCTGGAGCGGAGGCGATCCGTCAAACGCACCTGGCACGATTCGTAAGTTCTTGAATTTTTTTTACTTGTTCTCTCAACCACCCATCCGTCGGCTTTTGGCTGATGCAAAGCATCTTCAGAATGGGCACAAGGTCCTACAAACTACGCTGCTGGTCCCTTCACGATGACCCTCAAGTCCCTCACTGTTGCCGACTACTCGACAGGTACACAATACGAGTACAATGGCAATTCCGGTAGCTGGCAATCGATCGTGGCCGTCGGCGGCAGCGTCAACCCGCACAGCAACCAAGCTCCGTCTTCAGTCTCCTCCGCCGTCGGTCCAGGGATCACATCTGCGTCACCCTCGATTCCCTTCCCATTCGATGGTAGCACGTATACCGCCTCGTCTTCCTATGTCCACCCATCCATCTATCCCTGGATCCCCAGTCCAGCCGGGACGACTCTGTCGACATTTACATACAGCGTCACTGGTCTGCCGAGCGGCTATTCAGTCTCGAACTCCGGCAAGGTGATACCCCCGAGTTCGGCCCCTATGCGTGAGCCATCCCTCACCAGTGGTGGCCCTACTTCCCTTGTTGCACAAGGCTAACGTAATTTCTCTCCATCTAGGCACCTATGCAAACCGACTCCTCTTCGCCCTTGCTCTCGCCATCTCAATATGTGTCTGGCGGTGAAGTTACCACCTACAGAAATTCGAGCCATCCTACTACTTTTGGTTTCTCGACAACCATCATCAACCATGGCCCAGCCACGGGAGCTCCCTCGAGCAAAAATGCCGCAGGTCTGTCCCGCCCGAGTTCAGGTCTGCTGGGATGGGCCGGTGCGATGGCAGCACTGAGCGGAATTCTGGGGGGCATTTTGCTCTTGTGATTGATGGGACAAGGGGGAGGAGTTTTGTTTTTTTTTTTTTTTGTTGCATTTACATGTGGGTTTTGCTTTGCTCATTGCTATTGCATTTGCATTTGTACTATGATGATGATGATAATGGCTGGATGGGGTGGGATTGGATTGAGCATGATATGAACCCCCCCTCAAACCCAACATAGACGGTGGCGCCTTTTTGTTGTTCAGTCAGGGCACATAGGGTTGCTGGCGACCCTGTCTTGCTCTCTCTCTCTCTCTCTCTTTCTTTCCCTGTGGGGTGGGAATGGGTTCTCGGAGATAATTGTGCAACGATAGAATAATTAGCCCTTTTTGAAGGGGAAAAAAAAAAATGATTACATTAAAAAATTTTTCATTTTCAAAGACGTATCGTGCATGCATTCATGTGGTATCTTTATTTTCCAACAAAAATTTGTTCTTGTGTATATTCGGACTTTTTTTTTAATTTATTTTTTAATTTATTTTTTTCTTCTCTTTTCCTTTCATTTTTCTTTCTTTTCTTCGAGAAGAAAAGGAGAAACTAACACACATTTTTCCCGAACGGGGAGAAATATAAAAATAAAAATAAAAAAATCAAAGGACACGTCAATTTTCGCCCAAACGCGTGTGTTTTGAGACTGCGAATTGAAAAGAAGCGTAAAGTAAAGCAAAGCAAATGCAAAGCAAAAAATTTGCCACGGTAACCCGGGATATACCATTTTTGCCAATGCTGGGGGAGGGAAAGGAAAAGAAATATAGAAAGCCAAAGGGGAGGGTAGAAGAGAGCCCGGGCTCGCAGCTCCCTCGTTGTTGCTGTTGTTGTTGTTGTTGGGTTGGATGGATGGATGGATAATCTTAGCTAGGAGAAGGGAAAAAGAGGAAGAAAAGGTTGGGAGGAGGGGTTTGACATGGGGCGATCATGAGCAAGCGGTATGTAAATATGTATGTACATTAGGGGGATCAAACATCATGCACCAATCAATGGGTAGATGGGTGGTTGTGAGTCATGCGTATAATGTCCACCTTTTCCATCTCCGTTCAAAAGACACAACAGCAATAGAATACCGCCACCCGCCACCCGCCACCCGCCAACCGCGTTCGCCAGACCAAACCCAAAGCAAAGGTAAGCGCAAGCCAAATCAAGCGAGATATCGATAAGTGGGCCTCTCTCGATCATCTACACGTTCGAGGTACTCGCGCTCGATCAGGCTCTCGATGCGCTTCTTGATCATGTTGATGTCGGGAGTGAAGCGGAGTTGGGAGATTACTTCTGTGTAGAGTTGTTGGTGGGGGAGTTCTTTGCGTTCTCTGTGGCGACGGGTAGGTGGGTTAGTTTCGATATTTAATTCTTAGAAGAAGGGGAAAAGAATGGAGGGGGTATACTTCATGACTCTGACGACGGCTGCTTCGATGACGCCGCCTCTCATTTCGTCGTTTCTCTTCTCCGTCTCCTTGCGCTCCTTGTCGCTTTCAGCTTTGTTCCCACCAATGACGATACCGATCTTGAGCTTCAAGAACTTGCTGAAGAAGCTTTCGTTGAAGAAGAATCGGTCCGTCGGTTTGATGTCTCTGCCCATAGGCTCTTTGACCAGTAGCCTATTCTTCGGTAGCACGGCTATCCCCTGGAGGTTGCGTATCAGGTCGTTAGGGGGAATCATTGTCTTTGCCTGCAGTTCCTCGAAGGTGTAGGATTCGCCGGGTGGGAGATCATTGAACAGCAGAAGCACAACCATCGCATAAGTGGAGACGTTGATTTCGTGCCGTCGTTCCTTTCCTAGAGCAGCATCCTTGCCCTGTACTTTCGGGAAGATGGCTTTGATATCTGCAGTACCCATGTTTGGCTGCCAGGTCAACCGTCTACCGTTATGTTTGCTGAGATAAAAGTTTTCGAAGCTAGCCTTGATTCTCTCGATTTCTGGTGGTAAGACGCACGTAGCTTTTGCTGTGCTACCCCAGGACTCCACTGGCCAGAATGTGCTGGTGAGGACGTTCATGGATAGTTCTGTTCTTTCCTTTGAGCCTTCGTCCAATCGCCTCACATGATCTTTATAGGCCGATGTCAGATCCCCGGACAGCGCTATGTCCTTGAACATCCCCTCCATCTTCTGCGTGAAGTGGTTGCCCAATTCCATCTTCATCCTCGATATCATCTGTTTTTCGACATCTGCGCTAACAGATTTGCCCATCAGCAAACGCCGTGAGAGATGCTTCTTGTAGTATCGCTCAAACATATCCTTGTCCTGGATATACCGCAGAAGAATGATAGCTTTTTCCAGAACAGCATCAACTTCATTCTCGGTTTTGCCTTTCAGACCTCGCTTGAGATTTTCATCGATGTATAATGATATATACTCTGAGCTTCGCTGAAATTCGTTAATGAATTCATGGAAGCTACGGGTCATTGCTGTCTGCAGGCCTTGATCTTGGTAGAAAGCGCTATACCATATGATGTCGTACTTGTCCTTCAGCTGGAGAACGTCATCAACCCACTTGAGAGCACCAATAGTTTGCAGCGCAATGGCGTTTGGAACTGCCCCTCTCGCTGCGGGCGCGCCCGATTCCTCGACGTTCTCTTTTTCATTCTTTGGCATAGCTGCAGTGGTCGCCGTATTTGCAGCCTTGTTTATTTCCGAACCCATCTGCACCACTCGCTTTTGGAAGGCATTCTGTATTTCGGTTTTCTTTGGGTCAACCCGAGAAACCAAGTTATATGCAAGGCGAAGGTCTTCTATACGGTCGTTATCCAACATGAACCTCATCCCACTTCCGTCCATCTCAATAACGTCATGGATATTCCGACTGATCAATTCTTTTTCAACAACCTCCTTGATCTTTGTGGTTGTTAATAGAGATATGGTCGATCTACATCTGTCCTGCTCCTCCCGCAGCCTGCTCGCCGTATGTCTCAAGTACGTTCCGGCGTCTGAATTTCTTAACAGCGACTCTCCTTCAGCCTGGTAGAACGTTTCACTTGCATCCAGAAACTCCTGCTCGAAAGAGGTAAGGTAGATCTTTTCGGTCTCATCTTCGAAGTGGGACTCGTAGAGGCCTTCTAACATGTAAATGCAAGATCGAATGAGAGTCTTATCGATGATGTCGCCTTCCCTCTCCATCTGAATCTGATCTAGTATGACATAATTGAGGATTTCGGCAATTGTGGTTTCGTCAGACTTGTCGTCTGATATAGGGGACCGGAGGATCTGGTCTCGGAACAAGCACATGGATGCATTGAGGATAGAAGGTTTTTTGTTATCGGTACAGTAGACACGTTCCTGGTTATTCTCTACAGTGTGAGGATTCCGTTTGATAAGTTCAAGGAGAAATGACTTACCATATACATGAGGACATCCGTCGTCATGTTCATACATAAATTGTGGTCCTCCCATTCGATCTTCAATCCCTTCATAAACTTCTCACCAGCAACTCTCCGTTCATTCGTTGTCATGCCTCTGGCGCTGATCTTAATAGCATTGAGGAGGCTTCCGCCCGATAGCAAGGCCACCACTCTTGCCTTTACTACATCCTGGAGCCATTTATATACAAATTCAATGACCTTATTGTAGAGGGGTTCACCGAACTTCTTCAGGACAAGTTTGTACGCTTTGCGGTATAGCTCTTCGAAGGAGAGCTTAGAGGCGTTCTTCATGTGGATTTCAAGCAGGGAAGCTCTAAGCTCACCCCACACGGTATCAAAATCAATATTCTCTGCGGGGTTCGAGAGGCCCTGTGAAAATAGACGAGTCAGCCGTTGAACATGTGAGTAGATACCTAGAGAGATCTATAGGGTGTTGAGGAAGTGTAGAGGAGTATGAAGGAAATACCGCTGTTGCTTCAGCGACATTGCAGTTTCTGTTGCAGCCTTGAATCAGCACTAGACTGAGAATCTATCACTTACTCTTCTTGGTGGTCTAATCCTGCCGTTCTTTCCTCTACCAGAAACCATCATGATGGACTTCGAATGTTATCGATAGTTGAGAATCTACAAAAGTGCCTCTGCCCAAGGCCGTCGGCTCAACTGCTCTCCGTTGTTAAGTAAGCGAGTCGTGAAGCGGTGGTGTTGAAGGTTGAGAGTTAGCGAAGAACTCATATGCTGTAGGAATGGCAGCGAAATGTCTATTCGGGTCTATTTGGTCTCTCATGCAAGTTGACGGAGGATGAAGAGCTGGGCATGTGCAGATGTTTTGAGGTATGACGGGTGGGCTGGAACATTTGAATTTAAGTGAGTTCCGCCGTCATGGCGGAGGCGGAGATATTATCACAAGCGAAGGAGCACCACCACGATTGAGGCTCGTTCATCATTAAATTTCGCCTCACTAGATGCCAACTACGGCAAATAAGAACATCACCAGCAATGCGATCCACACGTCCTCTCCTCCAGCTTCTCAACCGGCCTCTCTCGCACTTCGCTCCGAGACACCTGATCCGTGCCACTCCCTTCACCATCCGCGCCACAGCCCCGCCACGGACTCTATCCACTCTCCGACATAATTCCACAACAACCCCAGGCATTATACCTGACATAAGAGGCATATCTAAAGGGCCTAACTATCCAAAGGCCGAAGAACAACGACCCATCTACCAACTCACTTTCACATGTAAACCCTGCGAAACGCGCTCGTCGCACACTATCACCAAGCAAGGTTACCACCATGGCACCGTGCTGATAACATGTCCGGGCTGTAAGAGCAGGCATGTCATATCGGACCACCTGAAGGTGCGTGATATTGAAAGAGCCCAACCATATATCGTGGACGAGGCTGATTGTAAACCTTGGAGCAGATATTTTCAGACGTTTCGGTGACCATTGAAGACATCATGCGGGAGAAAGGGGGCAAGTTTGTCAAGAAGAAGCTATACTCGGAGGATGACCTGGAGTTTTGGAATGACACAACGACACAAGAGCAGGAAACGGTGATGAAGAATGAGACCGTTTCTCAGGATTAGTGAATTCGGGAGTCATAGATTAAGTTCTGGCATTGCCATTGGGAGTGCTTGGTTCGGCGCAAGCATTTATAGATATCAACAGTGCTTTATTACAGGTGTAGCACCAGTAAACATTTATTATACAGTAGATCTACTCTATTTTATCCTAGGCCGTTGAACGTCGGTAAAGAAGGAATATGTCGCGGATTCCATAATTTGCCGCTGCATTAAACTCCAGCAATATGCAAATGCAAAAACTCGTACCCTTAATAAGCGGCCCCCCTTCTTCTCTGCCTTTCTTCCTGCCCCTTCTCTTTCCTCCTACCTTTCTTCCTCTCGCCCTTCCTCCGCTTGTCTCTCGCTGCCTTTTCTGGCTCCGCTAAAGCCTCAATTCTCCGCTTTACCCTTCTGCCCTCCCTCCTCATTCTCACGCCTTCCTTGACCTTTGTTAGCTCCGCCACAAACTCGCTCGTTCCCATTTTCGTCTGTAGCAGACCCATGATCTCTCCGGATGTTGCAACGAGCGCTTTGTATTTTTCAGTAAAGTCTTGGTGTGAAGAGTGGGGAGCGGGAATCGAGGGATCGGTAAGATTGTGGAGAGGCAGGAGGATTGTTTGAAGTAGAGGTCTGAGGCTAGTAGGAGGTATGTTGGTGCAGAGCGCGCCTAGTAGCTGAAGGGAAGCGGTTTTAGGGATGAGAGATTCCGCTCGTGTGGTAAGCGTTTCATGCCGGAGGATAGATGAGAGGCGCTCGAGGAGAAACTTGAGAGCCGTCTTCGGGTTTTCCTGGCCGTCGGGAATTCTCGTCTGTGATTTTACCTCCGCCTCCACATCGCTGTCATCCTCGCTGGGGTGATTGAATGCATCCGCATCGTTCGTGCTTCTCCACTCCAGCCTGTTTGCTCCCAAGCACTTTCCCAAGAACATCAGATTCTTTACAACATGCATCACCAATTCCTCGCTTACTCCCGGGGCCCTCAACATTCTTACACTTTCCCTCGTAAGCTCTAGCATATCATCTGCATCCAGTTTTAATCCTCCTAGGCTCTCCAGGGGTATCGACTCGAATCCGCGATCTACATTAGCCTTTGCGAATTCTGCAAAGTACAGTCCCAATAGCTTCGCGGCCGAAAGTTTGACCCAGGCATGGGGGAAGCGCAGACATGACCGCACAGCCGCCCAATGCGCCCCTGAGGAAGCGCCGAAGATAGCGGAAGGGAATATTTGCGAAAGTTTGGATACAGTTTGAAGAGAGAAGTATAGGAGTTCCCAATCGGGACTTTCAGAACCCAATTTGGTATTGGTTTCCATGATATGGAGCAAGCGTGCTTGGATAAGCGGGAACTCCTTATCGTCGCCCGCTCCCTGAACGTCATAGTAGAATCCGTAGCACTGAAGCGCAACCCGTGTCAGCAGGACTTGCCCGTTTTGGCTCAGCCATGTGCGTAGCAGCGAAGTAAAGCTCTGTGTCCTCTCCTTGTCGGCGCGTTCGAAAACCTCCTTGAGTAGAACTCCGGCCATTTGTCGACAATCTGCAGAATCGTCGTTGACGAGAATCATGACTAAGGGGACAAAGAATGTGCTCGCAATCTCCTGGATAAGGTTGTTTCCTACTTTGGAGAGTAAGAGATGGATGACTTCTAGTATAGACTGTCTCCCCTCTTGGTGCTTGTACTCTAAATTCTTGACCAGAAATGCAAGCTGCTTCGCAAACCTCTGCCTTCCTTGAGGATACTCCATAAGGAACTGAATATAGGCTCCTCTGGCCAGATCCCTGACGCCTCTAGTGTGATTGGTGACCATGATGGCAGCGACAGCATCCAGAACTTCGTACACCTCAGTTATCACAATCTTTCGCATCATTATTGCCTTCAGAAAATTGAACGTAACTCCCTGTCTGTCCGGCTCTTCGAGATCTGGCTTTAGGCGCTTGAGCAAATATGCGAGAAAATTCTCCTTGATCTCCACATTTTGTCGTTCACGCAGTATTGCGGAGATAAGCTTCAGGGATGCTTGCGCAAGTTCTGCATTGGTAGAGGGGCAGGCCTTGATAAAGGAGACAGCTTGCGCGACGTACACCTCCGAGTCGGTATCAAGGGAAGCAAGCGGGACCTTGATGATTGTGGTTAGAAGACGGACGGCGGAAATCTGGACCTCTTCCTGCGATTGCACTAGTATATCTCCTATTATAGGCATGAATCCGGCAAGGTTTGACGTCGTTTGAAGTGTCTGGTGCTTATGGAGAACAGATCGGAGTATGTCGAGGGAGAATCGTGTGAGCTTGTAGATATACGAGCTGGTGCTACCCCTATTCTCGTTATACTTGGCGCCCTTAAGGTTTATGAGGTACCGTTGAGTCCGATATTGGTCCTTTCCATTGTCGCTGCGTGTTGGAGTGCCGGCCTTGTAAACCTCTTGGATCAACCCATAGCAGAAAACCAGTAGGTCGCGGCTGTGGACAGTCTCATTCCGGAGAAGACCAATACCAATTCGCCGAAGAAGCTCATCAATCTTTTTTACCATCTTCAAGTTCAGTTTCTCCCCAAGTAGCGATTGTATCGGTCTGACCAGATCAGCGAGCTGCTGGAGAGTGGTTGTCCTTGCAATAAGTTCCATTGAATCGTAACTTTTACTGCTCTTAACTTCCTTCATTTTGCTGATATAATCTTCCGCATCCTTCTCTTGGCCTGTTACCCCAAAGATGTCGTCCATAATCACGGTAATTATTTGTGGTATGCAGTAGTCCAGGTCACCGGGTTGAAAGATAGGGGCAGTCTCCACTAAGATTGAATGTACTGTATACGACAGAACATGCAATTGATAGCCTCTGGCAAGCGCACCTCGCAGCTCCTTTAGCATAAACCCGAAGCAAGTTGGTCCTAGAATGGTCGATATCTCTGCCAAGGTCTTGCGTGTAACATCCCTGGACTCCTGGGCTCTGCTTCGCAAAATGTGGCATACGTCTGTGAGGACGGGCGGTAAACAATCTGAAAGTAGATCGAACGGAAGGAGTTTCAGTAGCTTAACGACAGTAACTGCTACTGGGACGCGAAGACTGACTGTAGAGTCGTCCTTGTTATGGAGGTAGGTCGTTAATGATGGGAGAAAGCCGCTTGCCAAATCGTCCGCCAATTTGGTTGAGCTTGGCATTGTTGCGGCTAGAATACTCAGTGACGTCCTCCTATCCTTTTTCATATCTCCACCGTCGTCCACCCCAGCAGAACCCTTCATTGTGACGTCTTTAATCTCAGACAATTGAGTCTTCAAAGTTGCAGCTCTTGATAAAGCGTCGACAACTGTACCTAACAGCCTTATCACAACCTTCTCCAGTTCTGGCTTCTCTTGAATATAGCCTACAAATCTCCTGAACATTGCTCGAAACTGTGGCCATTCTAGCCATTCAGCTAGCGAGCCAACCGTAACTACTGTCTCACTTGCTAGGTTATGAGCGCTTTCATCTTCCGCACGATCGAAAATGAAATGCTCTATTAGGGGAATGAAGAAGTGGCTGATATTGCCACTCCGCAAGCCTCCCTTCTCTGCTTCCATAGCTAGCCGACGCAGGGCTCGAAGTCTGCGATGTAGTTGAATGTGCAAGATGTTGTTGAAAAAGGACGCTTCCTCATCATCACCAACAAGGAGCGTAGACATATCGCTGACTTCCGACCAGGAGGGAAATTTCTTGACTAGATGTGCCATTATTCCCACATATTCGACTCTGATAAGTTCTGATTGTTCGCGGACACCGCTTCGAAGAGCGGGAATCAGAATTGACGTCAATAACTCCTGAAAACAAGGCCCTTCATCAGTACTAAAGCGGGAATAAGCACTCTCAATAAATCTCTGGAGACTGTAAGACGAATTTGCTCTGATCGCGAGTTCTTCGTTGTCCTTGACGTAAAATAGCGCATTGTATATGATAGGTCGCCACTGCTTAACGGTGAAGTCTGCAAACCTTTCCTCGTTGATGATGCGGGATGCCTTAAGGCGTCTGTCAAAGTCTGGCTCATCAAGCTGATTAATCGAGTAGGAATTCAAGTCATCACAAAGCTCCGCCACTTCACTGAGCTCTGCATCCTTTTGAGAGAAGACCGTCAGGACCTTAGATAAAATCTCTCTGCTATTGCGGTCCTTAAAGTATCCAAAAAGGGATGAAACGGTGTTAAAAAGCTTCGCCTGCAATGAATTATCATCCTGCATATTGTAAAGCGGCACAAAATGTTGCAATATACATAGCAGATCACTTTTTGTCTTTGGGCTGACTCTTCGGGATGGTTGATTGAGTAAAAATATCGATATATCCACAAGGTTTTTTGCTTCTGATGATCCGGCAACGAACGGTGCAAGTTGAGAAACCGTTTCAATACCAGACTCCAAAAAGGCTTTCCCTGGACTCTGTCGAAGCAAATCTCCTATCCGGATGAGGAAGTAATCAACATTCGGTTGCAGCAATTCATGCACCACTCGTTCTTTAACTTGTTCAGAATTTCCCCCTGTATCTTGAGCGTGGCTAACAATATTTTTGACCATACCTAGAACAAAGAGTTTGACATCTTCCTTGGCCGATGGAATTGCAAGACAGTCGGCCACCTTCTCCATCAACCCTTTGTTGTAGTCTGTGAGAATCAAAGCAGACTTTGCTGAGGCTGACCATGTCGCAAAAAGCTGTAATGTTCCTGATACGGACTGCGCCGTCTCGATCGGTAGCCTCTCCAGTCTGGGGTTAACCAACTCTTGGAATATCAATGGCATGTACGTATCCCATTCGAAGTCCTGACACTTAGTAAACATCAGGTTCAAGCATTTGAACCCAACCTGCCGAATTGTCTTAAGCATCGAATATTGCAAGGCTTCCTCAGAGTCCGCTTCGTCCTGGTCCTCATTTAATTTGCGTGAGGCTCCCACAAGACAGTACAGCATAGCCTCCAGCAGGTCCTTTGCAAAGGGCAATAATCGCACGCCGACGACTTTCAGCAGATCTCCCACCATCTTCAAAAATCCAACCTGCTTCCTTACAACAACATTTGTCGTTTTTAGTATCTCCTCATTGAGGGTTCCATTTTGCATGACCTGCAGGTCCTTGAGTTTCCCAAGGACTATCCCAACGAACTCTTTCAATTCTTCGGTTGGGAAACCAGCTAACGCTCTGATAATTACCAGCCGCCTTCCTTCCATTCCCCTCTTTCCACTCGCAGCCCCTCTACGAGTAATACTTCGTCCGTACAAAATTCTGAAAAGCAGTGGTATCACGTCTGCTCGATGTTCCCTCTGGATTTTGCTCTCTTCTTCATTGACCTGAACAAAAATAGCGATCTCTTCTCGAAATCTTGCGTCGTCAAGAATGTTTAGAAGACTCTCCTCGTAAGGGTGAATGCTGGGCGATTTATACGTGAATATAACTTTCAGTGCAGATTTCTGAATGTTTGAATCTCCAGAGGTAAGGAGAACTAAAAGAGCATTGTAGACCTCGGAAGATTTGTAAAGTGCCTTAGGGTTGACGAAGCTGGCGAATAGGGCGAGCATCGCACTCTGATCTTTCCTGCTCCATCCAGAGGTTGGACCTCGATTTTCCAGGTCCCCATTCTCCATGTCTATGTCCAAATCAGGAGATTCGTCTAGTCCTTCCCCTTCATCCGCCGCCCAGTCAAGAAACATAGGAACTAGTTGTCGAGACCGTCTCTCTACCATCTGAGGTATTATTCCAAGAAGACGAAGGGCCTGAGAGCGAGCATTCAGTGACTTAAGAGGAATAGGACGATGTTCTCTTTCGAACATGTCTTGCAGCTTGCGTATTATATTTTCAACTTCTTCGACGGAACCTTTTGCAATTTCGTTATGTCGCAGCTGATTCGAACATTCGAAACTTGTCAACCGTTTTGGCGTCTTCTCTGAATCATTCGAATCTCGATCCTCTGTTGCCAGCCCTGTGGAATTCTCTAGCCAGTGAAACGCTAGATCGGTGACAATATTTCCTCCGTCCTTAGTTCCAGCAATCTCTCTGAGAGCAGTGCAGGCATCATCCCATACCGAAGCAAGCTTCACCGTTAGCAGACCAAGGCAAAAATATGGCACAGCTTTCGAAAGCCATGGATCTTCAGCCACCTCTGAGTAGGATGAAGCGAGTTTTCGGATGTGCATCGACATTGAGCGTGCAGCATCAAGAGTCAGTGGGGATTCTTCAATTAAGAGAGCTGTAGCAAGTATATCCGAAGCCTCCACACGGAGGGCATCGAGGATGCGGAGGGACATAGACCTGAGCTCATGAGAGGGTGTGGCTAGATTTGCGACTAGGGAGTTAAAAAGGGGGTTGACGACTTCATCAGCCATTTCCAGATCCCTAGCGTTGTTAGCGGCGAGGACCCAATACTTGTGGAGTGGCACATACTGTGGTTTTTTGGAAATAAAATAATACAAAGCTTCTAAGAATTTGGCTTGATTGGCGTAATGTGGAGATGAGGCACACAGAAGAGGCCATAAAGATTTGTCACAATTCCCCATCTTCCTTGTGATATGGACATAAGAGAGGAATCCCCTTCCAGTTGCAAAGTGGCTCCATTTCTGCTGTGAACCCGATGACTTCAGTGCGATCTCCAGCAAACTGCGTAGATGTATGGCGATTTCCCTCAAAATTGAAGGTTCAACGGAGGTTGTCTCAAGGATGCTGAGATCTCTCCAGCTCTGAATTGTTAACTCGTCGCTATGATCCTTAAGCTGGGCATCAGTGCATTGTGCTAGTGTCTCGAATGTTCCCAGAATACCCATCTGCCACGCTTTCGGGCATGAAAAGACATCTCCGCGCGATTGAGATTTCGTGAGGCATCCAGAATTCGAGAACTTGGGTATTAAAACACCAAGCTCATTCCATGACTGGCCCCAATGAGATAGCACAAACCTAGACAGGGTTAACTAGCTCCATGATTCTCAATAGCAGGAATCAACCTACTTCTCAAAGTATGGAAGCACTATGCTCCGAAACCTCTCATTCCCAAGCTCTGCAAAATAGTTACAGAAGGGCAAAAATATATGTATGTGGCGCTCTTCGGAGACCATCTCCATGATCGGTCGGAGACGAGGTATCACCATCCCTATAGGAGCTACTTGTAATGTCTCTGCCGTGGCAATAAATACCTGCCACACCAGATCCGAGTTGGCGGCAAGTTTTTCCTTCGCCGTCGGTAATTCCTCTAGCAATTTCACCATAATATCGAGAATTGGACGCCAATGAGAAATTCTGGATCCTTTCCGCACGGTCACTGCAATGGAGATAAGCCGTGCTAGATACCTCAGATTTTCTGAATCGTGCTCTAATGTAGTTCGTTCTGCATTGTGTAGGATCACATTTAGTGTTGGAGCAAATGTCTCCGAATCCGAATGATGGATCAAGCTGACGAGAACTCCAGCAACAACATCCTCCGCATACCGATTCTCTTGACTGCTACTGCTCTTCGCAGCCTCTAGCAAACAACCAAACATTGTATCTCCGCTTGAGTGTATCCCTCTCTGTACCCCTTTGATAGCATCTGAAAATAGCTCCTTCAGGCCTTCTTGATACGGGGAAATGGATTTCGAGTTGGCCACTCCCTTCAAGTCTTCAAGGGCATGTCGAACCAGCAATTCCAGCGGAGAGACATCCTTATTGTGCGCTATCCCTGCCTTCCTCACGAGAAAACTCATTGCCTCCGCTGCAAATCTGGTCACAAATGGTTTTTGATGCTCCTTCCCAAGCAGAGGTGCCATAATATCGAACAATGGCCTAAGGTCCGGCACAAGCAGTCTTGAGAGGTATTTGAAAAGCCATGCCAAGCAAGTAAAACTCCACTCAATAACTTCAACGTCTGGGTGTTTCGCCGCGAGTGAGGCCACCAACGTTATGGCCCGTGAAAAGTGTCTCTCAAACCTGACACCAACATCATGGGCAAAGTGGGAAAGCAGACTAAGCAGCGGTTCCAGAGAAAGCGGATCCCTCTTTTCAATATACCCAAGAAGCAAATTTATAATCCGGTCCTCGAAATGCAGCAATTGAGGGAGGCTCTCGCAGAGCGAAGAGACCTCCCTCGCGAACCGGGAGAAATTCTCCGACAAATTGAGCTCGATCCATTGGTCTAACGAGTTTTTGAAATATGATGTCGCTGTGGAGAGATCCTCTTTATCCAAGTCGTGGCGACGGACTCGACGAATCGGATCGATAGTCAACTTCGCAATGCGCTGCGAAAACGACTGGAAACTATGATGCCGCGAAGATGCTGTACCGCTCTTAATCCTCAACGAACCGCGGACAGGCCGAACCCTTTCCGGCCTGGCGGCTGAAGTCTTTGTGTTCATCCTGAGGGGATGCTGGGAAAGTTCGAATGCAAACAGCTTCAAATTGTGCGGGACAAAAAGAAAAATCGCAGAGCCGCGAAATCCGGGTAACAGAAAGTGGGAGGCGAAAGCGGGAACCCCAAAAACCGGCGCAGTTCATGTAACGCGCAGCATGTAGACTCGCTTGCTAGTCCGGATAATACCATTTCTCACTCTCTATTTTTTATTTCTTTTGTAGACGGTGGCGCTGTGACGCGAAAAGAGGACTGGTCTATTGATGAATTGTCAGGGTTCACAAATCTATTGGTCATTATCGGCTAGCTCGTTGGTATTAGTTTAGCAATGTGCGCAGTCCTATTGCTAGCTTCTCTATAGCGCTCTGCCTATTGTCTGTGAATCGATGCTAAGACCGGCTATTGTACGCGGGTACGTCCACCTCACCAGCCGTCCAGCCATTACACTCCCTTGTTTACCACCCACCATGCCCCCTGACGAAGAGTTTTTGGCCTTCTGGAACGAGTGGCTCGCACAACCCCGCAAAACGCGGCCGGACTTAAAGGAGACTCTCCACAAAAGGTGGCCCGTTAAAGCTGATCGCATAGCCTATTATCGCTGGTCAGGGCGGAGGGCAGACGAGCGGCTGCACGCACGGCAGATGACCAACATCTCGCCAGAAGAGCTGACAGAAATGCTTGCTACGATGAACTACAACAACGAAATCGCCCGGGGGAAGCTCGTGAATGTTCTGGAGCGGAGCGTGGTCCCATGGCTCCCTGTTGGAAGCGATCGGGCTGGCGGGATCTACCGTATCGTCCCAGGAGCGTATGGACTTTTGCCAGATCAACAGGACCTCAAGACCAACCGCGAACTGGTTTCCATGAATGTTCTCGGCATCAACACCAACGTCCAACCGGCGATACCCTTTCGAAGCCGTAAGGCTAACTTTTCGGAGGAGAGTACCAAATCTAACGAGTCTGATGACTCGGACTCTGCAGGCTTCGTATTTCACCAGATCGGAAATCTTGAGTACTGGGGTGGTAATCCTGACGACCTGAGGACCTATGAGGATGCTGCCAATGGGACTTGGTTTCCCACGCGGTTCTGCAGACCCTTGTTGGTAGTCCCATCTTGAGGGGATATTTGGGGCCCTCATAGCACACCCTCCACCATTCCTGACAGATTCACGAAGGATCAGTTGAACATCCCCGCGTACTTCAGAATACCCTATTGGATAATATCTGCTCAGCCTAGGTCTGCCTGAGACACAGTAAAGACACAATCTCGATCCTCAATGTCCATAGCCATGCAAGTCCGGCGACGTCCACATCACACTGCCCTCCCGTTCCTCTGGAAAGTGCGCCCCGCTGTGCCCCTTGGAACCCTAGGCCCACCATTATCTATCTTTTTCCATATGAGAATCCCTGCCATTCTTCTCCTGAGCCAGGCTGAAAGCTACCTTGTTTGCATACGTGTTGCTAACGCTGTGTCGTATAGCCAATCATAAAGCCCTCCTCTTTATCACTCAGCCAGATTCCGCTCCAACCAGAGGGTATTTCCAACATGATTGAATCGGAGGCTCCATCCTTTCTGATAGGTTCCATATTCCGCGTCAAGGGATTAATTCTGGGATAACCATCCGATTGCTAGGGAGGAGAGATGTCGCGTACAATGGCAAGAATGTACTATGGAGGGTCTGTAAAATCGTCAGCCTGGAGTTGTGTGGAGCGATGGGGTATGTAGAATAACCTCATAATTATAAAAAAAAAATCCTCTATAATCATGATAGAATTCATTGATGAAGTCACAGCTCAAGCTCACTCATGCTCACCTGGCTCACCCGAAACCCACCCAGTTCACGTGAGCACAGGGCGGCGTTGCTCACCCGCCCAAACGGGGGCGACCCATGCTACTCTTGACATTTCCGAATGTAAACACTCTATTGACAACCAACAGCAATGAGTGCAAAAGTGTAGGCCATTTTGATCGAGTCTATTGATGTGACTTAGCACTAACTATATCACAGAATAGTCATCAGCAGCATTAATGGCCGTTTTGCAGACGTGTTCTCCAAACTCAGCGCTCTCCAAGCCAAAAACACTTTCTCACTTGCAATCATCCTGGGCGACTTCTTCGCAGCCCCCAATTCCTCAGATGACGAAGCCATCTCGAACCTCCTCGGCGGAGCCATTCGCGTCCCGCTGCACACATACTTCTCCATCGGTCAGCATCCCTTGCCACAGCGGATCATCGATAAAATCGAGAGAGATGCCGGGGAGGTCTGCGAGAACCTCTATTTTCTAGGCAAACGGACGACTCTCACTACCTCGGAAGGAATAAAAATCGTGGCGTTGGGCGGGAGGCTTGATGGAGATATTACGGTGGGGCTATCAAAGGACAAATACCTCCCCTTCTACACCACGGACGACGCAAGGACTCTACGAGGCGCAAACAGCGCCGACCTACTCCTCACCTACGAATGGCCTGAATCTATCCAGTTGGGCTCTTCAGTAGCCCTACCCGACGCCCCCAAACCCTCCCAGCGATCCGAAATCGCCGACCTCTGTGGCATCCTCAAACCCCGCTATCATTTCTCCAGTTCCCCCAACGCATTCTACGAACGCGAACCCTTTTTCCACGAGCCCACCGAGAAAGAACCTGCGGTCCGCAGAATCACTCGTTTTCTGAGTCTTGCAGATTTCGGTAACGAAACGAAAGCGAAATGGCTCTATGCTTTCTCTATCAACCCCACAGATCAGCCTCCATCCACCATCCCCGCCGGCGCAACTGCTTCTCCATTGAATGCACCTATATCCCGCCGCGACGGAAAACGCTCCCATTCACAATCCGACCATCAACCATTTTCCCGCTTTTCCACAACCAGCCACGGCAACCACCATCACAAACGCGCGCGCGCTCCGCCCGCGCCTTCAGAATGTTTCTTCTGCCTCTCTAGCCCCACCGTCCAAACCCACCTCATCACGTCCATCGCCACAGACGCCTATCTCACCACCGCCCGCGGCCCCCTCTCCACAGCCTCAACCTTCCCCTCCCTCAGCTTCCCAGCCCACATCCTCATCATCCCCCTCGCGCACGCCCCAACCCTAACCTCCATCGAGGATCCATCCGCCCGCAAGAACACACCTACGGAAATGCACAAATACCGCCACGCAATCCAGCGCATGCTCCATTCCAAATCCGCCGACACCAAACAACCCCTAGGTGCGGTGACATGGGAAGTCAGCCGCAGCGGCGGCGTGCACACACACTGGCAATTCCTCCCCGTCTCCGCTCACCTCGCCCAAAAAGGCCTTGTCGCCGCCGCATTCCGCGTCGAAGCCGAGAACCAGAAATACCCGGCCCTCGAATCCCGCCAGGAATCCAAAGATAACAATCAAGACTTCTTCCGCGTATGGATTTGGAACGGTTCTGATGACAATAAAGAGCACGAACAATCACTCTTCCTCCCCCTCTCCTCCTCCTTCCGTTTCGACCTACAATTCGGCAGGCGCGTCATGGCGAAACTCCTGGGCTTAGAAGATCGCATGGAGTGGCGTGATTGTGTACAAACAAACGACGAGGAAGTCAGAGACACAGAGGCTTTTAAGCGGGCGTTTAAGGCGTTTGATTTTAGTCTCGATGAGGAGTGAGCGAGAGAAAAAAATAAAGAAACGGTGTTAGTAACATTATTAGATGAAGAGACTTAGGACATGGAATATCGTGGGATTTTTTTGGCGCGCGTTTGCGGTTTACGTGAAGTTGTATGTCGTAAGGAAATCCCGCGATATTTGTTTATCCCCAAGCCCCCCCCCCTCACCCCAACATTGTATCAAAATAAATAATTAAAACGTAGGCGTATGGATCCTTCCTTCCATATCAGAAATCCTCATATAACATCATAATCCCAGCCTACCCCTCTCTCTCTCTTCCTCTCTTCCCCTTACCACAACACAACAGCATGGATGGAAACACCCAGCTCCAACTCAAACATATCCCCATATTCATCTAGGGCACGCAGAGTAGATCCTTGGTTCGAGAATTGGAATCCCCTTGGAATCAGGGATCCTGCTCAATTGACAGAGCAATTCCGCCCAAAAAGCGGCAGGGGGCAGAGGTGAAAATGGCCCTGTTTATTTTATTTTATTGTTCGTTCAAACCAACTCTCAGGAAAAAGTATTGATTTCATGTTTCATTCCCGGAACCCCCCCCCATCAACCCCAACCGTCCGTTTCCTGACAATACTCCCACATCATTACGGTGGCGCTTACTCACACAACACCCCTGGCCTTGTATCTCAGGAAATAGATATTCTTGACAAGTCAGCTAGCTAGCCCCTGATTGAGGAAAGCAAAATACTGAGAATCGGGATTGGTTTTTTTTATTTTTTACTTTTCTTAAAGAGTGATAGAAGCAAGGAGGGGAAAAAAATATATAATTCCCGACTCTCCACCATATACCCAGCTGGAAGAGAGAGAAAATGGAACCGTCATGAAGCCTTTCGTTGCAGGTTCCTCGTTGTCACCCTTTGAGAGCAAAGAGACGACAGTTATTATGACCACCGAGCAAACGCCATGTTTCCCATTCATAGGTTCTCCAGTTCGTGATCATTCTTTCGCCACTCCATTTATGTCCTATTCGTTCTACTCAAATCTTCAAGCCATGCCTCCTCCCTGAGTTGTCCTCATATATAGGGCCGCGATCCGGTGGTGCGTATACATTCTGCGGCGGCTGCATCTCGATGCCGCTCTGCTGCCCCTCGTAATTCCCATATTCTGGTCTGTTGGCTTGTGAGTATGGTGGTGCGGGGTTATTGAAGTAGTATGGCTGGTGGCCATATGGAGGAGCTGATCCAGCCCAACCTGTGCCGCGGAAGGGTTGGAGGCCATTAGCACGACGGCGGCGAGAGGTGATACATCTGTGTTGGGTTGTGAGAGTCAGCGGAGTATGCTTGGAGAGGATGGAGAAAGGGCAAAAGGACATACGAAAAACAGAGGAAGAGTAAGAAGAAAAAGATGATGATTCCAGCTAGGGCCACCCAGCGACCCCAGTTATCCCAGTTGCTTGGGTAGTAGCACTGTTGGAACCCACTATGAGCAAAGTTAGTATCGCGAGCGGTGGAGCGGAAGCGAACGAGAAAACTGGAAAACTTGGCTTCAAAGGGTTGACGTACGAATCACAATACCTAGCAATTGTGCGATGAATTATTAGCAGATGATTCTCTTTCGGAAGACGAATAGAGAAGGTGGAGCTGGAACGTAAAGAGGAATTCTCCGCGAGGAATTCCTCGCCACACTGAATAAACAGGGCTTCCACGCAAACACTGTAAACTCACTGTCTTGGTAGAATCAACATGTTGTCTGCAGTGCGTCTACCAGCCTTATGGTAAAGAGGTAAGTGACAGGATGATTGTGATGATGATCGGATTCAAAATCCAACAACAATTACTTGAGCGAGAGCGAGGCTCTGGAAGTTCCAAGACCCACGCTTACGTAGGGTTGGCGGCTGTGTTTCTTTGCAAATGTGATTTAGGTGCAGATTACCGGCTTGCGTAGACGATGGAATATGCGAAACACTCCCTCGTCGGCACGGAAACAACAAGACCCGAACTTATAATACGCAAATATGATGAGACGTCTTGGAATGTTCGCTGGTATCATACCTTGTCGCATGAGGTCAAATACGAAGCGTAAAATGTAACAACCCAGCCGCGTAATCCCGCTGATTTACTCCAGCCACCCTTTAGTGATGCTCCAGCCACATTGCTCCCTCTAGGATTAAAATGCCCAATAAGATTCTGGGCGCCAGGGATCCAGGGCCTAGTGAGACAGTTCATCAGAGTTGCCAACGCATACATGGTCCGTGTGTTCGCGAGAGGAACATGATGGGCGTCAGCCCCCCGATATTAATTCTGCGACCTCCTCTTTCTCTCTTTTCAATTCATTTTTCGCAGTTCGTGGGAACCCGGTGGCACAAATGGAGAGGATGATCTCGTTCACCTCTGCTCCGGAGAGGTCTATGTGGGCTTTTGGGAGTGCTCTTTGCGACGGCCAGCGTTGACCGCAAGTCTTGTGCCTACAAACCGCTTGGTCTCACGAGCGTAGCGGATCCAAAGGGTCGCAAAGCGCTGGTGCGGGTTTACCCAGGGCAGCTGAACCCGAAGACATCGAAAATCTTCATTTTCATAATACTGCAATCTGCGATCAAGGAAAATGCATCGTTCCTGCTGCAACCCCTGGACACCCACAAAACCATGACGACCCGCAGAGACGTTGCTGAAAAGGAAATCATAATTACACCGCAAGCAATGAGCGTATCGTTGATCGGGATAGAATTCAATCCGTCCTGCGACAACATCACTAAGAACACCTTCGCCATCGACGAAAAACCTTCAGTAAGAGAAGTTCGTTAGGGGCATAAAAGGAAGCTTGTATTGACAATCACAAGTTTGTCCACGAGGACGTATCATTTCGAAATGTGGAATCGACAGAGAAAGATACCAAGGAAAAGAGAATTGCTGCGAGCGGTGGAGATGTATTGCAAGCCGTCATTGCCAACCTAGCAGATTCGTCGACTGCTTTTCGTCTTTACCCGTCATGTCATTACCTTCGTTAGAGTTGCTGGACAAATACTGACAGTACACGCGAATGCTGGGATTATTAGCCGTCCATTCATCCAAAGACTCGAAGATATTCCGGAGGCTCCCTCGTTTGGTTGCTCGCCCTGGTGTTACAATCATCCTCAGGCTCCCCGACGATTCCGCATTTACTTGTTCGCTCTGGCAATCAGCCACTGTAACACCGCATCGAGATTGGTTTCCTCCTTCGCGCTGATGCCATAGCAGCTCACTTCCCTATGGGACACGGCCTTGAGGTCCATTTCCTCGATCAGTTCATCCACAGATAGCTTCTCTTCCAAGTCCATCTTGTTGCCTAGCACCAGGAGAGGGATGCCATCAAGAACAGGCTTTTCGAGAAGTGCGTGAAGCTCATCTCGGGCAACTGGCAGAGCTGCACGGTCTGCAGAGTCAACAATAAACCTTCGTGGACGATTAGCATCAACTTGACCTATTCCAAGATCTCCGGTGATAACCTACACGATGGCGTTGACTCCACGGCAATACCTTTCCCACATCGACCTGAATCTGGGCTGACCTCCAAGATCCCAGCTAAAGCAAAATATCGTCAGTCATTTGGGTCTTGCATTTCTGCGCCCAAATCAACGACATGGATGCGAGATATTGTCTTCCACATGAGTCTATCTGACGCGGGTGCGAAAATGCCACTCACCACTTGAGTGTGACATGTCCCTTCTGGACACGCTTCATATTGAATCCGACGGTTGGGATCGAACTAAGATTCACATTCAATATCAGTGACATCACCTTAGGACTTTTTCATTGATCGAGACGATTCCCGAACTAGGACCCGCATGTGACTACGTTTTCTACATTTGCGAAACAAGACCTACTCAATTGTGAACTCGCCGCCCTGGACGTCGGAAATAGTCAGCATCACTTCTCAATTCATCGCCATCCACTGATCGCCCAATAATAGTCGTCGTCAGCTTACCGCTAGGACTCTCAAGAGAGAGGTTTTCCCTGCATTCTGGAGACCTATCATCGTTATATCCATTTCCGTCGCCCTAGATCGTACATCATGTCGTCGCGTCAGCAGTTTGTTCGTCTAATATAATTAATTTTGGTTTTTTGTGGTTACCGTGAAGCGGTTGTTACCCCTCATGGAAGTCTCTGATCAAGACATTATCGGAAGAGGATAAAACTAACCAGAATAGACGAAGTAACCAATCATAGATGCGACGAAAGAAACCCGCCATGTCCAGATAGACAAGAGGCAATGCGAATTTAGGGTTTGGTGGTTTGGTGGTTTGGTGGTTGACGTTCGTCGTTGTGGGCCAGTCAGATGAATAGGCCTTAGACGTTCAGGCCGAGACTCTAGCCAGTAAGACGCAGGTGGGAAGCAGAAAGCTCTCAAGAGTTCCTAAGATGTCTAAATAGAAGAACTAAAGCAAATATCCCAAACCTGTCCAATATTTGTGTAGGGATTGGAGAACGACAAGTGAGCGAAAGAGTGCGGCGCAGCGGTTCGGATGTCTTGATTGCACGGGTGGACCACACGCGCGCGAATTTCTTTGGTAGGATTTGTGTGGTTCTGCAAAATCGCGGGAAGTCGTTCGTTCGCTAAGCCCTCCGCCTCATCATGCGCCTTGCAGTGAGCACATCTGGCATCTGCTACATTGTTATGATAACCGGGGAAAGGCAAGGGCATTATATGAGCAAATCCGATAAAGCCATGTGATTAATTGTCGAATGGCAAACGAAGATCGATGCTCGGAATAGAGGATCTTTGAAGTCCCGGAATGTCGGAGTACGTCTGTTTGTTACGAAGGATAGGGAAGGAATCTATTCAGCTCACCGTAAGGCTCCTCTATATACCCCAGAGCTACAAGTGCAGTATGATATCAACAGGGCAGAATCCGATACATAAGCACGAGACATAACACCTGGTCATTCTGCAGTACGTTCTTGCGCTTGCTTGAGACGCCCTAAAAGATATCTGCGGAAAGGAAGGAAAAATCCCTAACCCTAGATTGACAGGGATAACGTAGGGATACATATCGGCCAATCGCAGCTACAGGATACTGATTACATAAACCACATTGTTTGTCGAGCGTAAGCAAAAAAAATTGTCTGCGTGTTAAAATATCGAATCTGTAGTTTCGTATCGCTGTTGAATATGGCGACCATTGCCAACGGTGAGACCGATACTAGATGGACAACTAGCTTCGACACTGTACGACGAGAGAGCCTATTCCGCAGCCCTCCTCGAGACAAGACCGCATATCCCGCGCTCCAGGCCGCTGTGCAACCTCATATCGATTCTTTCAATGCCATCTTGGATGAAGGTGGGCTGTTGGAATTAGGCTTGCGAGACATAGGAACCAAGGCATTCTTTGATGGCAATGAGAACTCGTCGAACCCGAGGGGCAACAAGCTGGGTTACCGTATCAAAGAATGCTTTGTGGAAACACCGAGGATCCCACCAGCGAACAAGTTCTCCATCAGAAATAGGGAGGTTTACCCCGCTGAATGTCGAGAGAGACATGCGACCTATCGTGGGAAACTGAGGGTGAGGTTGGAGTTTAGGGTCAACGACGGGGAATGGAAAGAAGTCGTGAGAGATTTGGGCCAGATACCGATAATGTTAAAGGTGAGTTTTCGAATCAACAACAGGATAACATCGACCGATAACATCGACTCAAATGCTGACCTGAGTTTTGCCTGTTCCGGTAGTCGAAACGATGCCATCTCGAAAAGTGCTCCCCATATGAACTCGTACAGCATAAAGAGGAATCAGAAGAGCTCGGCGGCTATTTTATTGTTAATGGAAATGAGAAGCTGATACGATTGCTGATCATCTCTCGAAGAAACTACCCCATGGCAATAATAAGACCGTCGTTTGCGAAACGAGGCCACACATACACGCAGTTTGGAATATCTATCCGATCTGTTCGACCGGACCAGACTTCTCAAACAAATGTTCTTCACTATCTGAACGACGGTAATGTCACGTTTCGATTTTCATGGAGAAAAAACGAATACCTGGTACCAGTAATGATGGTTTTGAAGGCTTTGGTGGAAACGAATGACCGAGAGATATTCGATGGTCTCGTTGGTCCGGTGGGTTTAAAGGGGACAGAGAACACTTTCTTAACTGATCGTGTGGAGCTGTTGCTTCGAACTTACAAGATCTATGGCCTCTATGGAAAGTCACAAACAAGAGCATATCTTGGTGAGAAGTTTAGAGTGGTCATGGGCGTGGCCGAAGACTTAACAGATGAGCAAGTGGGCACTGAGTTCTTGAGGAAGATTGTGCTCGTGCATTTGGGGGCAAATAACGTTACAGAATCCCAGGATAACGACAAATTCAAGATGCTGCTATTTATGATTCGGAAGCTCTATGCTCTAGTTAATGGAGACTGTGCAGTTGATAACCCCGACTCCGTACAGAACCAGGAGATTTTGCTAGGGGGCTTTCTCTACGGAATGATCCTTAAGGAACGGTTAGATGATTGGCTTGTATCGATCCGAATAGCAGTCCGGGAGTACCTGCGCAGAAGTGTGAATAAGACCAGCTTCACTTCACCTAGCTTCTTGAAGGATTTCCCTGCAAAGGTGCTGGGGAAGACAAATGAAAACATTGGTGGAGCCATCGAGTATTTCATGTCAACCGGAAACTTGGTTAGCCCAAGCGGATTGGACTTACAACAAACAACTGGCTTCACAATTGTTGCTGAGAAGATTAACTTTTATCGGTTTATAAGCCACTTCCGGATGGTTCATCGGGGAAGCTTCTTTGCTCAACTGAAGACAACGACAGTGAGGAAGTTACTTCCTGAAAGTTGGGGTGGGCACCCATTGCCTCATATCCACTTGTATTCTTGCTGACTGCATTTCAAGGCTTCCTGTGTCCCGTACATACGCCGGACGGCAGTCCATGTGGGTTGCTGAACCACTTAGCACACAAATGTGAAATCACAACACATTCAGTTGATACTTCTGCTCTACCGTCCCTCATGGTTCAACTAGGAGTTACTTCTTCTTCATGTGCTTCTACATCCGAGAGTACGGTCGTAATGCTTGATGGTCGAATACTTGGATGGAGCACTCCCAAGCAATCTCGTATTATCGCTGACACTCTTCGCTACTGGAAAGTAGAAGGTAGCCACAATGTACCTCGTGAACTGGAGATTGGGTACATACCCGGTACTAATGGAGGCCAGTATCCAGGGGTATACCTTTTCTCACAACAAGCGCGCATGATCAGGCCAGTTAAATATTTGCCTCTAGACAAAATGGACTATGTCGGGCCATTCGAACAGCCATTTATGGCGATAGCGTGCACTGAAACAGAAATTATATCAGGAGAGTCCACACATGTGGAATATGATCCAACGAACATTCTATCAATCTTGGCAAATATGACGCCCTTCTCTGATTTCAATCAAAGCCCTAGGAACATGTACCAGTGTCAGATGGGTAAGCAAGCGATGGGTACTCCAGGAACGTCTCTGAGATACCGTGCGGATAATAAAGCATACCGACTTCAAACTGGTCAGACACCCATTGTCCGGCCCCCACTTTATAACGAATATGGATTGGATAATTTCCCTAATGGCATGAATGCTGTGGTGGCGGTAATATCATACACAGGATATGACATGGACGACGCTATGATTATCAACAAATCCGCTCACGAGCGTGGCTTTGGTCATGGTACCATCTACAAAACCAAGAAAATTGATCTGGATGAAAAACGGCGGATGGGAGCCAAAGCAGTGAACAGACTTTTCGGCTTTGCACCTGGTGGCCTCGTCAAAGCTGAATGGAGAAACCGCCTTGATGAGGACGGTTTGCCCTATGTTGGCATGATGGTCAATGAAGGCGATATCATCGCAGCCTCACACAAGGTTTCCCTGTCAGAAGATGGGACTCTCGTGAACCGGGACGGCAACACTGAGATACATAAATATAAGGACTCCGAGACCGCCTTTATCGAGGAAGTTCGCCTCCTAGGCTCCGAATTTGGGTCCGACCCTTGTCAATCCATTAGCATCAAATTCCGCATCCCACGTTCTCCAGTCATAGGTGATAAATTCTCTTCCAGACACGGACAAAAGGGCGTCTGCTCCCAAAAGTGGCCTGCCGTTGACATGCCTTTCTCGGAATCTGGAATCCAGCCGGACGTCATCATTAACCCTCACGCTTTCCCGTCCCGGATGACGATTGGCATGTTCGTTGAATCTCTCGCGGGCAAAGCCGGTGCTCTGCATGGACTTGCTCAAGACAGTACCCCCTTCCGCTTCGACGAGGAATCAAAAGCCGTGGATTACTTCGGCTACCAGCTCATGAAAGCAGGCTACAATTACCATGGCAATGAGCCCATGTATTCAGGCATCACAGGTGAAGAACTCCACGCTGATATCTACATTGGGGTTGTCTACTACCAACGGCTACGGCACATGGTGAACGATAAATTTCAAGTCAGAACAACAGGACCAGTGACAGCACTTACAGGCCAGCCGATCAAAGGCCGGAAGCTGGGCGGAGGCATCCGCGTCGGGGAGATGGAGAGAGACGCGCTCCTTGCCCATGGCGCAGCTTTTTTGCTGCAGGATCGATTACTCAATTGCTCCGATTACACCAAGTCGTGGCTCTGTAGACAATGCGGCTCTTTCCTAGCCACCACCCCGGTGGTGTCGGACGTTGTATCGCGACGCGGAGGCCGCTTCGCACAATCAAATACTGGATTTGGCATGGCGCGGTGTCGTCGGTGCGCGACTAGGGCGACGGGGCTCGAGACCAAAGGTGAGGTATGGGAGGATGGAGACATGGGTAGATGGGTTGGCGGGGAAGACACAACCATTGTTGCGGTGCCTGGAGTGTTGAAGTACCTGGACGTGGAGTTGGCTGCTATGGGAATAAAAATGAAGTTCAATGTCGAACCGTGAGGCTGCAAACGCAATCCGGAAAAGGGGGTGGGGGGAAGGGGGTATCTGCATATCTCAGGCGCTTGCTTTCTCTATTTACTTTTCCTGTTCGTGTCATCGGCTTTGCCTATGATGCAGCATGAAACCCCTATGTATGTATGTACATACATACATACATATACATACATAACATACATACTACATACAGTACCTAACGAAGATAAAGACATCCAACAGACCACCAAGCTCTCAGTAATGAGCAAAAGTCATCAAAAGAAAAACTATACTGTATACTCCACTCAGCCAATAATCTAACCCCATTCAACTAGCATAACTACATGTTCTTAATTCAGCAGCTATAGGCGCAGCAACAAAAAAAAACAAGGCTTCGGGTAATGCCACGGCCGTGGCATTAAGCGCAGCCAAGAGGTTGCTCACGCCACGCACCCGCGCGACATAGTATGTATATATGTATGTATGTATGTATATGTACATACAAGAAGATGATCAATAAGCGTTCTGTCACGCTAGGTAGGAACTTGCTGCGGCTGAAGTTTCCAGGGGACACGGAGAAGAGACTTCGTAAGTGGTATTCTATTTAAAATATATATAATATATATATATATATATCTTAAAACAAGTCTCTTGGGTGATTTTCGCATCCAAAAATATGGAGGGTTTGGCCGCCGTTTTTGGAGGCACTTCCACACTGACTTTGCGCATGTAAGTCAAAATTCAAAGATTTATTTTTAGAGCAACGAAGTTAGCCCGCCACCCTTAGTGGTGCTAGCAGCTAAGGGAATGGTTGCCCGGTGCAGTAGCTAGATACAAGACATCCCTGATTCCAACACCTGAGAGCCGTGGTACACCAGGACCCATTGGTTTGACTATGGCCTGCTCATCAATCCAGTCGGACCATGGCGAGTTATCATCTCTCACTAGCTGAACCTGCACATAAATCGTCGGGTAAATATTCATTGTACCGTTTGCATTACTGATAGCAGCATGCCCAGCCCAGCCGGCATACCCTTGGAGGTTCCCAAGGTGCAGCATATCTGTATCAAAAAGCGACAATACGTCTGACCCGGTATCATTCATGGCGATTATCCCATGGACCGTTCCGTCACCTCCTTGTTGAGGTATTAGCCTAAGTAGCATGCGAAGCTGAAAATGAAATTAAAATGATGAGTATTAAAAAATTAGGAAAACTCAGATCTTACTTCATGATAGTGAGGGCCAAAAGGCCCATGACCGTAAGCAAACTTTTAAGCAAACTTTTGGGCAAATTGGTGAAACCTTCCCTATAATTTGAGAGCCCATTCATTAGATGAGTTGTAGAAAGGCTGGATTCGAAAAAGTATATACCTCGAACCAAGCCCAACCAGTTCCTTTGAATGCCTCCTGTCGAGTGACAACCTCTCCACCCATTATGTAGACATGCTGAAGCCCATCGATTTTGCCATCCTCGTAGAGCTTAATAGCAGCTCTAATATTGACATGATGTTGTTCGGGCTGGCACTGGGGGGTTGCTTGGGTCTAGGTAGCCACGAAGCTCTTGGATACGCTTCTGGACATCAAAAACTAGAGGCATAGGCATTGCAGGTGAGAATTCGATTGTGTTCGCCATTATATTGATGACTTCTAATGGGCTGAGCTGTACAACTTTGCGTTGGGAAGGTTGAGGTGGTGAGGTCAGCGGTAGCCAAGCTAACAGCACTTTACCTAATCGGGATACCCTCCATGGTTGGAGGCGAGTCCACTAAGATAAAAAATATATATATATAGAAAGGCAAAAAAAAAAAAAAACATACGACAGAGGGTATTCCCAGCTCGTCACCGACGCCAGTACTAATCCTCCGATCTGTAGCTTATGTAAGGCAGAGCGGACGGGATGCCCAGTTTTCTACAGTCTATGGTCGTATGTGACAGTCATGATAGGCAAATCAATAAATAGACAAGGAAGAAAGGGTAGCGAGCGGGGCGGGATATTTTCTGGCGTTGTTCCAAGCATTTGGATAGAGCGACCTCACCGCGAGAATAATGTAGGTTATTTCGCTCGCGCGCGAGGACGGATGAAATGCGATTTAAACAACTCTTTAAAGTGATAATGAGGGGGGGGGGGTGTGATAAACTCAGACTCTACTTGGGAAAGTTAAGGGCTTGCGGGCTTGTAACGAAAGAATTATGCTCTTTTTATTATTATTATTTTTTTTAATTTTCTGTGTGTGCCTTGATGTTGTCAGTTTGTTAGTTGGTGGCCTTTTGCTTGTTGCGCAGAGCAGTTTGTTGTATTTCCTTCTCAACTGAATTACCGCGGTGACTTCCTAGTTTCGCTCTAACCCAAACATATTGTTATATCCCCACTTGTTTAGAGCTTCTTTTCTATTTCCCGAAAAGCTCTCGTGTGTTGTAGGATATAATAAGTCAGCATTTTTTCCTTCGTGTTGTCCTTTATGTCGTTTTACCACTCTCCTCCCTATAACGTTTCTAGCTGGACACACTGGGAAGCTGGCCCGTAGTCACTGGTTAGAGGATTATCGGCTCGGCACTAGATAGTGCATCCCGGGTCTTGCTCTGGCGTTGGTGGGCTTGTGTAGCTATTGTTGAGGATGATGATGTATCTGGAGGTATTATGTATTTAAATTGACAATATGACTCTCTTCTACCTGTAGACGTGATTCCTAAAACTTCTAACCCTAGAAATGATGACCCTTGCTGCCCTGCCGCTTGTTGAAGTACTTAATTGACATTTAACGGTCTTGACGGAAGGGATGGCGGGTGCGTAGTACTATTCAGAAATTATGGTATTGAACTAAGAAAAATTAACCATGGTATATGCAACATTTAAGCCCCTTTGCACGCGATTAAAAATTTCTGAAGTTCACTGAGGGGATTAGTGCTATGGTCGACAAAGGTTTCAATCTGCTTTACCGCTTCAGTCGCACATATCCGCTCTCTCGGATCAACTTTCAGCATCAACGTCACCACATGAAGCATCCCCATGGTAGCAATCTCATCAGCAGTCTTCCAGAGTCCGCGGGTAGTAAGCTCATTAGCACGTACCCAGACTCTGTCAATCCAAACTTTAACGCAACCCATGGTCTGTGAGAAGATGCGAACCCTGGTTTTTGATGATTTCAACCTTTCATCCTGGAAGATGTCAACTGCGGCCTCCCCACCCGGTTTCTTCCATCCGTACACGAGCAGCACAACCACTTCAAGAATCACACAACCCAACGCCCACACGTCCCTGGCTCTTCCATGCGTGTGTTGACTCTCTTTCTCTGGTGGGCTGTACAATGGAGTCCCCGCCAACCACTCGGTCTTCGAGGTTTCTTCATGTAGCTTTAAACGGGCCAGACCAAAGTCGGAAAGTTTGAACTTATTCTCGTGGATGAGAATATTGGCTGGCTTAATGTCGCGATGTAGAGCAAACCCGCCTTTTTCCTTGTTGTGGATAAATTCCACAGCTCTAATAAGGCCCACAACTTCCTCAAAGATTGTCATAGGATGTAGACGTATCCCCTTCGATTGTCCGCTGTGGTCGTCCAATCGGAGAAAATCGTAAAGATCACCTCCGTCCGCAAACGGGAATATCAGATCAAAGTGGCCAAACTTTGCGTCTGTAGCTTCGAAGGAACCAAGGAATTCGAGAACTCGATCATGTTTCCATTTCGAGATCTTGACAAGGTTATCCCTCTCACGCTCGAAAGCAAGTTTTATGTCTTTCTGTTGTCGCGTATTCTTAGGACGAAATCGCTTTAGTGCAACAGTTACACCACCGGCCTGTCAAAAATCCATGGCATTTAGTCTAATCCAGAACAGCTAGACGGCATAGCCTCACCCATGACTTACATCAAAACCAGAATTCCACACGGCCTTCACCACCTCCGTATTTCCACCTTCGTAAATAGACTCCTCGTCTTTAAATAACAATGACTCATCTCCGGGTGCGAGCTTACGGTGACTGGGTCTGAGTGGAAGCACACAAGCTACCATTGGATCCATATCTGGAGTATGTGTGCTTGGTTTGGCCAATTCTCCCGTCAGGGGGGTAATAAGCTGGATAAACAACTCAGAGCGGATTTCTGTCACCCTCTACCGAAAAAGATAACGAGTTCTTATAAGATCGAACTAGATCAGGGGAACTGTATCCGGGGAGTGGCATTTTATATTCCTTTCAGGAGGGGCCGTTCTCGAGAATGATATTACTTGACCTTGTGAGGCGATTAGTCCCGTTATTCTAGCAACAGGGTTCAATCATCTTGGCATGTTGCCGCTTCGTCGCCGAATGCTGAGTATACCGTGGGATCAGCCGAATGCTGCCCTTCCACCTACCTATACGCGAGTATACTGTGGGATCAGCCGAATGCTGCCCTTCCACTTACCTAAACGCTGGAAGGCACGGATAGCCACATCCCCGACGAACTGCATATGTGTCAGATGTTCACAAGTAAGCCAGCACCCGTATTAAAGAGCCAATCAACACCGACAACTAAACACTTCTGTATCCGTGAATTCGAAAGCACAGCGATTCCCAAAACTCTTGCAAATTCACCGACATTTCACCCCAGTGGACCTTCACCCACCAATGATTAATCCGCATCTGGAGTCATTCTAATACTACCCGCCCATCGGTCGAAATGTTGCTTTTTATTTTATTTTAGTGAGGATATGCAGTAACCAATCGTAGTTTATGGTCACTGCGGCTTCTAATCTCGGCCAATTTTCGCTATGTCTATAACGCAGAAAATCGGAAGGGCTAGTTGGACAAGTAAGGCTAGTGGCTACAGCCCTCACCATCGTTTTCTACTTCACTTTCACCCTCGCCTTCGTGCGTGGTACTATTATCATCCTCCTCTGTTGCTCTTTTTCTCCTCTTCGTTCCTTTCATACCAGCTTTATGTTCCTTCTCTTGCTTCCGATCAAACGTCTCCTGATGCTTCTTCCTCTCTTCGGCGCCTTGATCTGCAAGCTCTTTCTCCTTTGCCAGAAATTCTGGGTCATCTGGCTGCACTCCAATAAGACTCTCCAGCAATCTAAGAAACACCCTTTCGTTACTCCTCATGGTCAGGGCTCATCCAATTGGAGAGCAGCTTACTTGATCTCTCTCGCCCACACCCCCGTCCCTCGATCCCCTAATGGCGTCTCCAATATCATCGGTAGACCCTCGAAAGCGGGCTCATTCATGACATTTCGAAACGCGCTCAGACCAAGAAATCCTAGGCCGATATTTTGGTGCAAGTCCCTATGGGAACCAAAAGGTGCTTTGGAATCGTTGAGATGGAGAGCTGAGAGATAGGAAAGACCTACTGTATTAGAAAGAGTGTGTATAGTTGAGGTAAAGGCGATCGGAGTGCGAAGGTCATACCCCGCAGCCTGTTTATTGTCAGAAAGGGGGCCAATGTAGATAGAAGCACGCAGAAAAAGGTGATGTACGAAAGCGTGGCATGTATCCAAACAGACTCCAACACGAGACTTATCATCAATAAGAGCAATAATGTCTCGAAGATCTTCAAAGGTAGACCCAATTACGCCTCCACTACCGGCCATATTTTCGAGGAGTGTTTTTACAGATGAGGTTGCGCGGTGGGCACGATTAAGCGCAGCAGCGATGCGGGCGATGGCTTCATTACGGGGACGACCGAGAGTCGAGCCCGGACTGTCATGCGGAGGTCAGATTATCTCCAATGGCAGCCTCGGGAAGTAGAAGTTTCAGAGACGCGTACTGGAAGTTATAGAGCTTTATCCCGAGAGACTCACAGCGCTGAAGATCGTCTAAGAAGCATTCATACGCCTGAGTAGCCTTTCCGGCGTCGTCTTGGGCGAGATTCACGAGGTAAGAGCCATGAGGAAGGATTTGGCTGTAAACCCTTCAGTGTTAGTTCAATTGTAGAGCAAAACGAGATGTGATAAAAGTTTCGATTAGAAAAGCAAATAGCAGGATTAAAGACACCCAAATATCGTACCTCTGGGCGTCAAAATTATGCTCCTTGACAAAAGCCTTAAACTGATCACAATGTTCGGGTTTCATCGCCGGGTTCTGCCATTTCTTCTGCGATTTTAAGAACAACCCAAAGGAGTTGCCGCTGGTCAAAAGTCAGGATCTCGTATGCTATATTTTGCCCTGGGCCTTTTAATTACCCAATATGTACGCAATTCGTAACTGCGTTCTGGACTCCTAATTTCAAAATAACGTTTCAGTAATCCCATTCCAGAGTTACAAAATCATAAAAAAGAAGCCTCAGCGACAGTATACCAGACCACTTCTTAGCTGGGTCAAAAAATCATGAGGTTAGTTCCTGAAGGCTTGGAGAATATGGTCCGACCTTCCCGTCATTCAAGGATGTAATGGGAAAGCCCCAGGTGAGCATCCCCAACATGCGTAAACTCAAGCATTGAAGTACTAAGAAGCGTAGAAGAAAAGTGAACTAAAAGTGAGGCATGAACAGAATACGGGCAAAAGACCAACCTTTGGCAGCGCTAACGTGTGCTCCTATGAGCACCTTTAGTCCCGGCGTTCTCATTACAAGAGGCATTGCGTCAGCTTCCTTCTCTTCCTTCGTCTTCCGTTTCCGCTTCAGCTTCTCTGGCGTTTCCTCAGCTTCCTTGCCTAGCGGCTGCTCTGTCTTATTCGGGGCCTTTCCAGTTTTCTTCTTCCGGGTTGACTTTGATGATGTTCGATTCTTGCCGCCCTCTTCCTTAACCTCTGGAACCTCTGGAACTTCCGAGACCTCTGAAGCTTCAAAATGCGGACTGCTGGAAATATGTTTATGCCCCCGCGGTTTTTTAGAATTCCCTTCGATAATACTAGCGCCTGCCACAACCTCATCTGTGTAGTTGCACTGGGTTTCTCTGGTCAGACGCCTTGGCCTTTTCACCGCCGTTGTATCTTCCGTTGCAAGTCTTTTACGACTTTGGCCTTTCGGGGCGCATTTTGTGACGGGAACTATTTTGGTTAATGTTCCTCTGGTTATTCTTGTGTCTATCGTGGTGACTGTCGTCAGTTTGGCTGTCTCATAGTCGAACTCATCAACATCAGGTGCAGAGGATAAACTTGAAGATTCTGAGTCAGACGTTGCGGTTGGAGTCCTTGCCATTAGATGGACGTATTTGGAGATGTACGGAGTATATTTTTAGTCGGTCATCATTCTAGTACAGCCACACGTTGCGCCACACATCCCCTTATCCAATTTCGGAAAATTCTCCGACTAGCCATCAAACGAGTCGTCAGCCCATGATCCGCATCATCCTTGAGGCACTGCTGGTTTGTGATGGAGATGTCCATTCATTCTTCATAGTCTCTTCTCTTCTTGTCCCTCTCTTGATTTAATTCTGGTCGGCTGTGCGTTCTTACAACAATCCGTTGGAACTATTCGATTGGCAACTGGGAAGGCTGAACTCCGTACATACATCTACTCGTACTTTGCACGAAATACCCCCAATTGCAGCCCTTCCTACAGATCCATTCCTTGATATATCCAAGAGCCTTTTTGCTTTATTATTACTGCCTTGCGGAAGCATCGACCACCAAACTCATTCGTGCGAACCTGTCTAAATAACCTCGCTGCGCTATCTAGACAGACCCTTAGCTCTTTCTGTGTGCCCGATAGATTGCAACTATGAACACCTCACCGTGGAGGCGGAATGTCACAAGCGCGTTTAACGATGTCCAGACCGCTCCGCAAACTTTCTCGAGCTGGAACAACTGTATGGCTAAGACCTACTGCAAGTAAGTTCTCCAGATCTTTTGTAGCTCTGTTCTAGGATGTGGGCTGACATTCCTAACCTATATTAGATGGCCGCTGATCATAGGTTGCATAGTGGGCGGCCTTATTCTTTTCTCACTGGTCTGGTGCTTCATCCGTTGCTGCTGTTGTGGCATGTCATTCTGTTGCGGTTGCTTCTCGTGCTTTAACGCTTGTTGCGGCGGTCGCCACCCCCGTCCCCCCAAACATATTGACGATCCACCTCAATACAGGAGCGCGGCTCCTGCTCCTACAGCTGGCTACAGGCCTAACCAACCACCATCGTATGAATCACCACAATTTGCAAGCTTCGACGTTTCCCGCAAAGGGGACGCGGAGGGGAAGAGTGCCATCAATGAAGATGCGCTCCCTCCAATGCCGTCATGGGAGACAGCGCGGACGCGTAAGGTATTGGAAGAAGTTCAACCTCCTTATAAGGAGCACGACGATGATGTAGAGCTTGGGAGTCTAAACCTTCACAAAAAAGCGACTGGATCGCAAGCACGGATGCTGGATCATGCGGCGCCGCTGGCTGGCTATGATGATATTGGAGTAGCCACCCCTATGCACAGCCCCTATGGCGATCGCCCGGGTCGCGGGCATGGAGCAGAGTATGGGAATAGCGAAAATTCTATCTCGCCATATGGCGAACCGCAAGGGTTTGCGGGTGGGTATAGAGAGTTAAGAGACCCGAGTTCACCGTATGGACGAGCAAACGGAGATCCGCGACGAAGTCCAGCCGGAAACTATCAACAAGATCCTTACGCCAGGTCCCCACAACGTGCAAACAACCAAAATGACGACTTTTTTGGTGATGACTCTCAGTATCAAGCGCCTTTGCGCCAGAATAATTCTGGCGGTTACATCGCTGGTATGCAGCCGTATGGTCAACATGACAATTTTAAGTCGCAGCTACGCCAGAACGATAATGTCTATGCTGGAGGAAGTACTCGGTCGCTACCACCCACACATCAGAATGGTGGATTTAGTCCCCAATCACGGCCGCCCTTCAATCAGAGCAACAGCATCTATGACCGAGGTGACGCACACACTCCACCGATACAGCGTCAGAATACTGGTGGCTATACCGGCGGAGCTCAGCAGTCACTTCCGAAAGTTCGTTCTCCACCGCCGCCTGCAGATCTCCCCAGCATTCTTACGGCTGGCCCAAATAGTCAGACTCCCCCACCAGTACGTCGTCAAAATACTGGCGGCGATGGGTCTTCTTACGTGGCGTACTCACCACAGTCTGCCTATACGGCTTATCGGCTGCCGCAGCAACAGCAACAGCAACCACCAACTTGGGCTGTTGTGTGAGAGACTGAGTTTATTTTCCAGAGAATATGAGTTGTGTATATACGCGCACTACATATGACCGGGAGAGGTTCTATTCTATGCTTTTTTACTAAAATCTGTCCGTGTTTTTGGGGGTATGTGGGTGTTCCAGGTGCTCTAAATATACCTCTAGCCATCGTCAGACGTTCCTCGATGCGGCTCATTTGCCCTGCTGTGGGTTTATGATATTGTCTATCTACTGGCTAGCCTTACGGTCGCAGCATCTGCAGGTCACGCCTTGTTATCCCTCATTGAACGAAACCTATCACATTACGTCGCATATTTTGCTGTATTCAGGGAGTTTCAATTACCCTGGGGTGGCTCTCTTTTTGGAGTATCGCAGCCGCCAGGTCAGATGAATGTCTCAATCGTATTGCCCTGGGAAAGGGCCAACACATCTTGGAGTGTCTCATTTGAAGTCATCAATTACCCAGCTCTTCTGTTACCGCCGCGCGTCTCAAGATATTAACGAATCAGGACGCGCATAACTAGCCGCCAGAGCCACCAGGAGAGACGATACTTTGCATGTAATCTCAGTAGTCGCGGCAAACTTTCACGTCCGAGGTTTGGAATTTGCATGCGTAGTCAACCGTCAACAATAGCATTTGAGACTGTACGCACAGGGTGATCATCTCTGGAATGAGAAATTGTTGATTTTTCTGACTTTGAGGAAGAAGGGGAAAAAAAATCCTGGTTCATTTCCCGATTGTCGTTGAAACATCGAAATTATCCTATCTAATGGAGTGAATAGAAATGGGGATACCACATTGGAATTGAAGTCTGTATGTCCACCAACGCCAACACAACTAACGCTGCCTTGTGTCCAAAGACCAATACCTTATTCCCCATTCTATCATAAAACAAACCCTATGAGGAAAAGCCAAAAAAAAGGCTAAATAAAAGGGAATGAATGAATGTGTCGACTCGAAAGCTTGTGAGTTAACAACTCTCGAAGCTTTTAGAGGAAGAAGTGTAACATTGCGTGGACTCATTCATCGTTCTTCCTGGCTTTCGATTCCTTAGTTCAACAACCCGTCTTCGACGCTTAACCTGCCGAAAGAGCAATCATGTCAGTACCATGCATCCGACGAAGACAAGACTATTGCTTAGTGCTTTGGTAGCTTTACCCTGCCGAGCCGGATTTCATCGAGGAACCACCATTGCCCCGTATGGCACTCAATAACGAAGTACTCTCTTCTCAACCACTATCGGCTCACTCGTCCGATATGTGTAACTCGCCCTTGATGCCCGTGGTGAATGCCTTGGCGAATGCGGTGTAACATACCTCACACTGGTCCGACTGCTCGGCCGGCGGTTCACGGAAGTGTAGGAGACTCTTTCCACTGGGTAGACGACCGTGTTATGGTTATGGCGCGCGCTTGCGTATCGGTTCGGCACGGTATTGTACTCATAGTCCCTGTCTTTTTCCCTTTCGAAGAGGCACATTTGTGGCTTTGGTGGGGTGTGCCGGGAAAAGGGAGATTGAATGGATCGGCTGGTAAATGGGCTTTTGTGTGCTTGGTTTTTTGTTCGAATGCGACTTGGTGACTGCTTGATGACTTTCGATCGACAATCCACTCTTTACATCGGGGCTAACTGCCGATTTTATATCCTTCAACCTTGACCCACTTGCATCTGGGGTAAATGGGCACAAGACTTGATGGTGGTAACTGATCCTGGCAACCGCAGAGCAAAGCCTCAGCTTGATGTGTTGTCATTGGAAAAATACTCCGTAACTCTCCGGTGGCGTGGCATTGGTTCCTAGCCAGCTGTACGCCATCTCAGCCCTGATAATACCTGTTTCTGCCCACCGCTTCAGAATCTTTTGGGTGATTGTTTCAGGGGTTTAGGTGAGTGAATGCTGTTGTGGAGATTTGCACTGGCCTATCCATCTTGGAACATCTCACATAATTCCTTAAAAGATATCTAACAATATCCTAAATCCCCCAGTTTACACACAAAACGGATCGCATACTTGAGGTTCAAGTACCTTGTTACCCCGCAAGGCGAGCAAGCGAGATCGAGACCCGTCTAGTAGGAAACGATGAGTCAATAAAGTCATTCATTTTTCTTGGCTAACTTCCAAATTTGGTGGCCAGCATTTGGTTATAGTTGCTTTTTGGCCATCATAAAATTGAGCCGTCATTTGCATAGCCACACGATTCCCACTCTTCCAGCCTCAGACGCGTCAGTTGACGGTCGACATCTAAGCCAAAGTGCCCCGTATGCTTTACAGAGAGGCTTATCGCAGAACGTAAGTGGGATCACTCCATAAACGTCATAGACATAGGCACAGGAACAGGGCGTGCGTGGCTGTTGATGGCAGCTTAATGGAAGTTTGGAGAACGTTGCATTCTGGGGTCTTGATACTGTGTTGGCGATGCTCTTCCGTGCTGCATCAACCTTTGAAGCCATGGCTGATTTCGTCTCTAATCCGTGGGAAATGCTGACCTAATCATATTCACGTCGGGAGGGATAAGCCATCTCACGACCCCGTGGCGAAGTTATGAAGTTTCTAGCGCAGCGACTTGAATATAAATTAAAAAAAGATAATACGCAAGTGGCCTGGTATTATGGCTTTGAAAACATGAGAGGATAACATCATACAGTATACTTAAGTTTCCCACGTGCAATTATAGACAAGACATGTTATGCATCCTGAAAAGTATTGAACGTGTGTGTGGCAGAGAACAAAGTGGGTCACTCAGTGAGGAATGACTGAGGCTTCATTAAAGGATGGGAAAGTGGGAAACCAACAGGCGATGTCACGTGTCCATAGTGTGCCATCCATGCCTTCAATAAAAAGTTCAATTCTGAGTTCGCTGCAAGCTATTGTTCTCAGCCCATTGTTTCTGCCTCTCCTATTATCCTAAAGTGAACAATAGAGAAACTTCGGAGCAATAATAAAAAGAACAATGTAAACCCTGCAGGGAAATCACCCTATTGTTCCACTTGTTGTTCCAACTTCCTGTTCTTACCCATTGTCCTCGCTATCCCTATTATCTTGCAGTATTCCAATCGCCCCGTGAAAATACTTAGCGGGCGCACAGACCAGCATCGAAAACAGCGAACGCACCCGCGCTTTCTCGTAGATCAATGACATCACTCACCCTCTCGCATTCACCAGGCGCGTCCACCCGTCCAACCAAGCAGACATCCCATCGTCAGTCCCAAACAACCTCCACCCGAATATCCACCTATCCCCTTCCCCCAAGACTTCAAATTAACATATGCAACAATTCAGGCCAAATTTCGCCATTACTATACGGATTTGGTACTAGAAAAAATAATCATACTACGCGCCCTTCGCTTCGCTCAAGTGTTTGGGCTGATTGGGTGGTTCTGGGGTTTTAGGTGAGTCGCCTCTGTTTGGGGTATTTACGGTTCTTCCACTACCCCGGGTTTCCTGCTGGCCCACTGAAGCGCCGGCCGGGAGAAAGACCTCAAACGTCGAACTTTCCTGCGCCTTGGAGATGGAATTATGGCATGCGGTGTATGGGGGGAAAAGACCCGCGGTTTCAGAGTTTCTTGGGTTAGATACTGACTTTAAGTGGTCGTTTTGCAGGACGCTTGATATAAGAAGCTGGTTTCCGTGGGAAGAGAATTTCTTTCACCATGTAAGCTGGTCTTCCATCTCGACAGCCCTCAAGCACCTCGAAAAGTTTCCTATAATTCAGTAACCACTTAATTCGTCGGAGTCTTTGTTCTCAACTCCCCAATTTCCGTTCCTGCCTATACCTTCCTTACTGTTTCTTCGTCATTATTACTATTCAGAATGACTATCCTCCCTCCTCCATATACACCTCGCAAAGGCTCCCCTCCATCTAGAGCGCATTCACTAAACGTTGTTCCAACTCGTCCCAGGAATCGCTCTTTGTCTATACGGTCGAAGAAAGACACGAATGGCAACAGCCATGCACCTATAGCGGCGTCGAAGCATCGCTTGACGTTTGCAAGTCTTCGAGGTAATATGCAACCAGAATTGAGCAAGAAGCTTTTCAAATTGATCAAAACGGAGAACCACGTTATTGGGGCATACGAAAATGCTAGCCGTGAACGCCTCTCCATCGCCTCGCAGCTTTCGGATTGGGGTGAAGCAACCGGAGATGACGCAGTCTCTGAGCTTTCGGACAAACTTGGTGTCTTGTTGTCGGAGATTGGAGAGCAGGAAGATGTTTTTGCGCAGAACCTGGAGGACTATCGTGGGATCCTGAAGCAAATCAGAAACACAGAGAGCAGTGTCCAGCCAAGCAGAGACCATAAAGCCAAGATCACAGATGAGATACAGAAACTGAAGTATAAGGAGCCCCAGAGCACAAAGCTGGTGCAGCTTGAGCAAGAGCTTGTACGAGCTGAGGCAGAGAACTTGGTTGCAGAGGCGCAATTGACGAATATCGTATGGCCTAAGCTCCTCCTTTTTTGGGTCGATATCGTACTGACTGTTGATACAACAGACGCGTCAAAAACTAAAGGAGGCTTATGACATGCATTTTGCCGCAACGATCGAGCGTGCTGAGAAACAGATCATTCTTGCCCGTCACGGCCGTCGCCTGCTCAACCTTCTCGATGACACCCCTGTGGTTCCTGGAGACACCCGTCCCGCCTTCGAATATGATAGGCAAGCACGCCAGGTTCTCAACGACGCAGAGGAAGAACTTCGAGAATGGCAGCCGAACCTTGAACCTGTGGAGAGCTCTGCCATGTTGCTCGAACGGAATATAATGCCGGCTGCTGCGGGCACAGCTGCAACAGCTTCGGTGGGTTCATCCCGCCATGGGAGCCCGAACGGGAGCCGAGTGACGAGCGTAAGCCGTACGGCAGTGAATGAGGATGATGTCCATCCGGCACACAGGAAGGGAAGTGGAAGTCGATCTCCTCCTAGGAGAGTTGCTAGCGGCGGATCAGTTGAAGGGTCTCAATACGAGACAGGGTCTCATGCAGTGTTGGCATAACGCGTGGGGGGGTATCTGAAATAATGCTGAGTGAGATGTGTTTGGTATTGATTAATCGCTCGTTGACTCAAAATGCGCCCTTTTCTTCCTTTTATGATTGTATGAGTTTCCAAAGGCTACGGTGGGGAATAGTCGCGATTGTTTAGATAGCAATGTATCAAATACGCAAAATATAATATCTCTCTGTTCAAAAAGTTGACGAAATCAGTGAAAGCTCGGTCGGATGCAAAGTCACGTGCAAATATCTTGCAGGCAGCCCTCTTGGCTCGCTTCTGACGCGGCGAGGCTCCGGAGCTTAGAACAGTACAGTACTTTCATCTTCCAACAGCTGCCACATCAACAGTCCATAGCCCTATCCATCTACTATCTCTTCTGGTTTCTTCAAGATGGACACACTAGTAGCACAATACACCCGACCGATGTTCGAGAACGAGGGATCTTCGCAGGAAGAACAGCTCGAGCTCGTGCAGACGTTACCTCCTTTGTCACTGAAGTTCGCGTTACCTCCAATAGCACAGGTCTGACTTTCCAGCTAACTCATCTTCAACTCGTTTCTTTCCTCATCTCATCTGGGGAGATATTTATCTGTTGGAGCTCTTGGAAGCTAATATCTGTCGTTCGAAATAGCCTTCCGCATTCCTCCGAGCAACAACAGACGACTACTCGAACCCAGATTGCCCCATCAAGATTGCTCATGGGACAACGACCCTTGCATTTCGGTTTAAGGGTGGGATTATCGTTGCTACGGATTCGAGAGCCACAGCAGGGAACTGGATTGCCAGTCAGACGGTGAAGAAAGTTATTGAGATCAACAATTGCTTGTTGGGTACGATGGCTGGTGGTGCTGCGGTACGTCCACATATCTAATGCCTTTCTGGAATATGGAGTCTCTGATTTAGAGTATATTTGGATGGAAGTAAGAAAGCTGATGTACTTCTGTGTGGTTCTAGGATTGCCAATATTGGCTGGCGTTCTTAGGGATGCAATGTCGCCTACACGAGCTACGACATAAGCGCCGGATCTCGGTCGCTGCTGCCTCCAAAATTCTCTCAAACCTTGTGTACTCCTACAAAGGCATGGGATTGAGCATGGTGAGCCCGCTCCAACATGATGCAACTTTCATCTGGAGTCATTTTCGGCTGACCATACTTGATCTCTAGGGAACCATGTGTGCAGGTGTGACTCCGCAGGAAGGCCCAGCGCTCTACTACATCGACTCAGATGGTACACGCTTGGCTGGAAACCTCTTTTGTGTCGGCTCAGGTCAAACCTTTGCGTACGGTGTGCTAGATGCAGAGTATAGCTATGACCTGGAAGATGAGGCGGCTTTGGAGCTCGGAAGGAGGAGTATTTTGGCTGCCACACATAGAGATGCTTATTCAGGAGGTTTCATCAATCTGTATCATGTCAAGGAAGATGGATGGGTGAAGCATGGGTTCAGCGTAAGTCTTTTTCTGGTTTTAGTCCCAGAGAATACGTATATTGACATTCCATTAAGGACACAAACCCGATCTTCTGGAAGACGAAGCTCGAGAAGGGAGAATTCTCAAACGTCACCTCGGAGCTCGACTAGGAAGCTCAGTTTTATTCTAGATTTGCGGGGGGCTGAAGAGCAAGCCAAGCTGCGGGGAGTGGCTTCCCCTTTCAGACTTATCCATGGGTTTGCATCGCGAGCGGGAAGGTGCCCTTATTACCTGTAATTTCTAGACACTTTGTGATACTAGCTTTTAAAGAAATTGGCATCGCTGATTGTACCCTTTTTGGGGCCTTGCTTGCTTACGACTCCCCGAATAAAGATCTTTTCCGATTTGTTTTTTCATTATTAAATCTATCTTCCTGAATTTTGCCTTTTATACCTCGATAGCTACTGCCTAACGCGGGAATATCCGTTTCGAGATCCTCTCTCCGATCAGGATGTGCTGAGAAAACATCCTTCTCTGCTTTTCATCCGAGAATCGTTCTGCGGTCATCAATACAATCTTATCAGAAGGCACAGGAATATCCATTATCAGATTTACAAAGGCTTACGGTGTATGCTGTAGGCCTGAAGAAGTCATCGTCTTCGTTCATAAGGACGTGCCTCCTATCCTGATTCAGTGTGCTTTGGGCTTCTGTCGGTAGGTTACCCGAGGCGGCATTTCAGGTGGTTATTGTGAAATTTACGTTGGCTAGGATTGACAATATCATTACGCGGTGAGGCATCTGCATTATAAGTATCACTAGAGATTTCGTGAACGCCGTGACTGTTCTCGTGTCAGCAACAGAGGCAACGAATTCGGACGTTACCACCGTGGCCAAAGTTGCGTAAGGATAATAAAGCCCACAACGATGGTGCAACCCACAAAGTTTCAGCCGCCATCTCCAGAGGGCGACCATTTCGACAGCAGTTTTGCCATCCCCGGACGGATGCGCTACCCAACGCCCTTACGTCCACTTCCCCACACCACAGCTTCAACTACCTTCACACTCAAGAAGGGAGAAATTTCCATGGCAGACGAGTCGATTCCACCTAACCTCGCATTTGCAATTCGGTCTCCAGAGGCGAGGAATTATAAGACAGCGTACCCAGGGCGGTCCAGCGAAGTGAATGAAGAAATGGCGGCGGCGATAGACGTCGTTTCAGGGGCTGCAGCGGCGATGGCTGTGGGTGTGGTTGCTGAGCATTCAGCGACCGATCCTGCGCTTGTGACGGGAACGCCGGGGCCTATTGCTGTGGAGTTTGATGCGGATGGTCGTGCTGCTGTCTTTGTGGATGTTGTGGTTCAGAATGCGGAGACGGGGGCTACGGGAACGGTAACAGTTACGGTTACGAAGGAAGAGGGGGTAGGTATGCTGCCTGTTATGGTGGTGGGGGGGGAATCACCATCGCCGACGTCGTCGAGGAAGGGATCGGACGCCACTAATGGTGAGGAGGGAGGGGGGGTGGAGTGGGAGGATGTTTTCATTGGAGAGGTGCTGAAGGAGAATGTTGGGATGGGAGCGAGAGCGAGCTCGCCTGATGCAAACGGGAAAAGGAAGGCTACCTCTCCTCTAGATGAAAATCCGCCCAAAGTAGGAAAAACAGTGCAGCACTCTCCTGGAGAGCCCGGTCCAGCTGCGGTTGGGCTCTCTGTACCCACCGTACCCTCTCTACCCTGGGGTTCAGACTCGACGATGAGAATCACACCTTCCTCAGGATCTACCATTGTCGTTAACCCAGCCGTCATCGAGCTAGCGGACATCGGCCCCCAAAATCGGAACGTACGATCTGGAATGTTTGACGGTGCCAATGACGAGGAAGCTCAGCCGCCTCCCCAGGGCGATGCCACTCCGCCGTGCAGAAATACAGCTAGGATGGCGTACACGAGATGGATCACGTCCCTCATCAATACTCCCCGCGGATGTACGATACTAAGGCACCTGCTGCAGGCTACATATCTACTCCGCACAGTACTTGTGCTCATCTTTCTGGTGCTTCAGATTCCAATCACAGCCGTGCTGTTCATGCTCTGGGCCACGACGTCTAAATTCCCAAACGGGACTTTTGGCATCGAATTCGTGGTCATGGTCGTCGGACTCATTGGCTTCGCCATCCTGCTTGTCTGGAGGCTGATACCGCGGTTCGGCGAGGGAACCCTCATGGGCGTCATGGGGTATCGGGAGCTTCTGAAGAGAGGAGGCAGGTTGGGGAGGAATAAAACTGCGGGTTTCGGATGTGATTTTGTCGGGGAGTCTGCGGTCTTGGCGAGTTTTGCGGTTGTCTTGGCTCTGAAGGCTGTGGATCTGAAGGCTGGAGGTGATGGGTGTCTTGTGAGGAAGGTGGTGGTGGGCGTGACTGTGGAGATGGGAGGGGATGTGGGGGATGTGGCGGGTGCGGCTGATAAGGCGGTGTTGTTGGGGTGGAGGTGGGGACAGACGAATTGTTCGAGGTTGGTGGCGGTGGTGGTGTTGTTGGGGTGTGAGGTGTGAGTTTTTTCTTTCTTTCTTCCTTCTCTGTGATGAAGGGATTGTGGCTGATTTATTGGTTTCTAGGGCGTTTTGGTTTTCGAGTGTTTGTTTGAGGGTGTGGGAGCTTTACCTGGGGACGCTTTTGAGGACTGAAGCTGCGATTCAGGGGGCTTCGGGGGATTGAAGAAATTGATGATTGATGAGGTGGTATGGAAGGAGAGGAAAGGAAAGGGAAAGGGAAGAGGGGAGTATTATTAGTGTTTTTTTTCTTTTGGAAACAAGTTTCTTATTCGACTATAGAAACTCTTATTACTAAATAATCATTATTATTATGGTCACGAAGAGATGAGAATAGAAGACACGCATTGGATTTTCTTTTTTCCTTACGCATTTTTTCTTCCCTAAGCTAGGCATAGTGGAGCTAGTTGACGTGACATCCTTCCTTCGTTACAATTGATTTCAGGCAATGAAGCCATATTGTTTCCCACGGTAAGGAATGTGGCTGTTCCCCCCCCTTCTCGGTAAACAGCAAAGATGGCAAAAGGGGCAAATCATGAGCTTCCATCCTCGTAGATCATAGCGAGAGATAGATAGGGTGGAAAAGGAGAAAGAAGAAAATTGGAAAGCAAGATGTCAAGAGGGGCAAACCACACATGGGGGAGGATTTCCCAACCCTGTTCACGCGGTGTCTCCGTGGCCGAAACCGGCGGGACGGCCGTGGGTGATAATGGGGTGAATAGTGTATCCGCCCCAGGCTGGGAATTTATCAGGAGTCTCTGGTTTCTTGACCTCGCTGCTGACGACAGAGATCTTGAGTTCTGGGACTTCTTCACGGGGGACTTCTGTGTCGTCGAGCTGGATGGGGGAAAGGGGTGAGTTAGTTTTAGTCGTTTTAATTTTTTCTGGTAAAGGAATAGGGGAATAGGGGTGGAGTTATTGAGTTGGGGATTAGAGATACTCACCAAGGTGACACGCCAATGAAGTTCCTTCTTCAAAAACGGCTCGACGTCGGCAGGCTCGAGGCTGCGGAGCTCACCGGCCTCGATGCAGTCGATGAGAGACGTGGTGAGCGGAATTGAGCCGGTGACTAGAATCTGATTTGCTTCTTCGTCTTTGCACTTGCCGCAACCTGTGGTTGTGGGATCGTTCGCGAAGATGCAGTGGGTTCCGACCAACTTCGGCTCAAAGGACCAAGAGAAGGGTTCTGAGTTGAACTCGCCGATGAAGATGTGGACGTAGAACGAGCCACTGAGAGCATACTTCTTGACACGGATGTTTGCGAACCACTCCCTATACTTATCTTCTTTGTCAGTAAGGCCAAGTTTACTCAGAATGTCAGCGACAGCATGACTGGCGCTTTCTTCAACCGCCTTGAGAGGGTTGTGTCCGTGATGGTGCTCCGGATGTTTCTCATGGTGATGCAGTGGCTTCTCGTCTCCGGGACCATCAAAAAGACCAAAGAGACCAGACTTGTGCGCCACCGGGGCACGAGGGGGTTGAGCGTTTCTGCTATAAAGTCTCTGGACTGTGGCCTGGACTGCTGCCACATACTGGTCTGGAGGCAAGCGCCAGTCAATAGTCTCTGGGTAGGCGTATCCGAAGGTCTTTGTGGAACGAGCTAGATCGGAGGTCCAGAAATCGCCATTGGGATCCGTATGGAATGGGGTAAGTGCTATCATAGAGAAATTAGCTTTCACGTTGAAGCGAGTCTAGTTCTTAAATTCGTCTAACTTACGGCTTGTAGAGTTCTCAACGTCTCCTCTCGCGATAGTAAAGGTTCCGCCAAGAGCCTGACGAGGTTCGACCCAACTATCTGGGTACAAAGCTTGCCAGATCGCAACAGCTCGGTCAACGTTACTTTTTGAATATGTTAGCATTCGACCCACAATTTAAATTCACTATCATTTGCACAACGTACCAATGATGCAACCAGAAAACAGGATCAAATGCAGAGTAGTCGATCTGCAGGTAGGGACTGTTAGTAAATTGATGGCAATGGATTACGTTATGGGGGTGGCCCATACCACTCCCATATGTCCAAGACCACCGACCAACCCATGGATTTGATCATGAATAGATTCGATAGAATTGTAGTTCTGGCCGGAATTGTTTGGAATCCAGGCCTTGTTGGAGAACCAGTCAAACCGATTGTAAGATGTGAACAAGGTGTACAGACCGTCGCGGAAGGTGGTCCGACTGTTTTGGAGCTGTCTGTCAACTAGGTCATTACGACTAGTAGCCGACGGTGATCTGCCCGTCGGGTAACGTAACGTCTGCGGGTAAGTGGAATACTGCGTATTTCGTCAGTAAATATATCATAACGTTGGTTGGGTCGACCTACTGGAGAGGTGGGTAGGTCTCTAGGATCCAGTGGGTTGAACGTATAGCTATACAGAGGGTTCTTGATGGTTGTATTCCCATTTGGTGTCACGACTTGGACAGTCTGGGAACGCCAGAAACTAGCAGGAAACGTTTCTTGGCCCTGAGGAATGGGTGCAGCCCAATCCCAGTAAGGGATACGGAAGTTTTGAGCTACCTGCGCGTATCTAGTTCGTTGAGGTTCTGGGAACTCGGAGACGATCTGCTGGATCGTGCCGTAGAGGGCTTCCTGAGAGGGAGAATACATGTTAGCACGCTAATAAAAGAAGCTGCAAGCATATAAAAAATTCACCTCGTAGAGTGCTAGATAAGGACGGTGCCAAGTAGGGAATAGATTGCTGGTGTGTGTACAGTATCCATTGAATTGTCCATTTTGTGTTGGTCCGACATTATCCCAGGGGACATACGGACGTCCGTGGATTCCTACAAGAGTTTCGTCAGTTGCACTTCCTATGCAGGAGGCCTGAGACCAAGACCGGGGAGCATTTTCATACCAGCGATCTGATAGTAGGAGATCGGTTGATCTTGACGGACGTTTTGAAGCCTGGACAAACCATAGAGGTAGAGATTCCACAAGTCTGTATTTTTCTGCAATTCACGGACTTCCAGCCTGATAGGCACGGAGCCGTCACCACCAACGCCAGCCTGGATGCCTGTAATGCCGATGGAAGACATAATCCCGTTTCACTCTATTGAGACGCAGCAGGTTTAGTGTCTTTGACAGCGATGAATGAGGTGAATGATGTCGACTTAAGTTTACTACCAGCTTACTTGGAACGGGAAGAGAGGGAGGAGTAGAGGCAGAGGTGGATATAGAGCGGAACGAGGAGGGCGAAAAGCATGTTTCCCTAGTGGGGGTGAGGGGCAGCAAGCAATAGGGCTGAACCATTTGCCGATCACCCTGTACTGACTCTGTGCTACATTGCCCAGTAATTACTCCGTAGCCTATCATCAGCCAGCCACATCCCGCAGCCTGGATGGCAGCAGCCAGCAGTCGTATTCGGTCCGGTGTGAAGAGTCAGACATTCTGCCTGGAAACGCGCTTAGCGACCCCGCTTCCAATCGCCAGACCAGCATTCAGCACATTCCACGGCAGCCCGAATGACGCATCACGCACGCTGCAACCATCAGCCAGCCCTGCAAAGCCCGGATCGATGCTCGAAAAGTCGCGACTCGTACACTTTTCACATGGACACGGGGCAACTAAGCTCCGGCACATGCAAAGTCCACTGGCTTTGCGGAGCTGAAAGCAGAAGGTGGGGAGCTGGAGAGAAGCGAAAACAAGAAAATAGGTGGGACGAGGCTTGCATGTGGCGCTTATCATTTTCATGTCGTGCAGGAATGTTGGGTGGGGATGGATAGGAGAACATATCAGGAGATGGGATGGGAAACCTTGGGGATGTGAGGAGGAGTCGCCGTGCTTGTTTTGTTTTGTTTTTTTTATTTTCCAAGGGAAGGTGAGTGGAGCTAGGAGGAGGGAAGCGAAGCAGAAAGACAGTCAGGGGTATCGGAATACGCTCGTGTCTCTTCTTCATTGGAGAGCAGAAGATCTTCGGGGATAAGCGTTTTCCTGATCACACCGTGATTTTCTCAATATAGGGATACACAAAAGCGAGGAACGAAGAGACGGAACGAAACAGACCCAAGGTCTTTGTCAAAGGAAATGGTTAAAATGCCTAAAATTACAGAGAGGAAGGTAAACGATGCGCCATGCCCAAAGAGGCCTGAGAGATATCTGCTGAGAACCCGCTCGTACCTCGATCATGCCCTTACGCAGCTCTCCAGAGACAAGTCCTACAAAGACTTCTCCATAACGTGACGCGAAAAGCCCCATTGCAGCCCACTGCCTCGCCTCTCTCAAACTTCCCCCTCATCATTACCCGTCAGCGTCCCATGAAATGCATCTCCAAACGCCGAATCCTCCAAATCAAGCCCAGCGTGATCTAGCGAAAGCTCACCCGCGTGATCATATCCTGCTAGTGCCTCACCCGCGGAATCCAGATGCGGAAGCGAGTGGTCCCCGCCGCCGCCCAGATCTCCGAATTGGTGGGGGTCAAGGCTGCCCGAACCGCCAGTGGAGTGGCCGCCGAGACCGTCGCCGGATGCGGGGGTCGCCATGTTGCCGGAAGGCGTGAATCCTTGGATGCCGCTACCAGGGGTGTTAGCGAAGGCGCTAGGGGTGCCTGTGCTCTGTGCGGCTGGGGTTTGGGACGCCGCTGAGGCGCGACTGCCGGCAGCGATGATATGTGGAGTGCCTTCGCTGGCTTTATCGACAACGACCCAATCCGATAACGTAGCGCCTGCGTCTCCTTCCCCAGACTCTGTGGCGTGGTCGTTAAGTACTCCAGACATCTCAACATCAACATACATATCCGAAAGCTGAGGGACGGATTGGTCCGCGCGGTCGTGGATATTGGACGGGCCAAAGCCAGTGGCAGCGGCAGGGGCCAGTCCAATACCTCCTGCGGTTGGCGTTCCAGCATTCGAGAAGCCTTGAACATGTGGAGGCAAGGCTAGGGGGGTTGAAAGGCCGCCCGGAGTGGAGGTAGAAGAGACGCCAAGCTGATCAAGTAATCCGCCAGCAGAGTTGCTGACATCGATGAAACCGTCTCCGATGCTGCCATTCAACAACCCATTTGATCCGGAAAAGTCACTGTGGCCATTTCCATTGCTCGTAGTCTTCTCTTCCAATCCACCCTTTTGAACACAGACCAGGGTTTTCAAAACTTCAATGTGTTTCCCCATCGCTGCTTCGACGTCCTTGACAATATCATCAACGCTTTCCTTTGGTTTATGGGAAACCACCCCTCCACCCTCTCCCTCTTCAGTATCTCCTCTAATCTCATATTGTCCCTCCAATCTCCAGATCTCACTTCCCCTACTGGAAGGGTCGACCGCTGCATCACGTAATCTCGCCTCTGCTGACTTTATGATGCTTCCCTGCTGCAACTTTGCCATCCTCTTTGCATGATTCCGTCTCATCTTCTCTATCTCAGTTTCCATCTCAGAGATCTTATTCTCTGCTCGCTTCCTGAACTCGTCGGCTTTGCCAGGCTCCATCTTGCCCACACGCGCAGGGGCGTCGGCAGAACTCTTCGGGGTCTTACCCGAAGGAGCTTCGAAGAACCCCTTCGTGAGGCTCTCGAGTTCGCCTTTGAGTCCGAGCCCGAGGTCGACAGGAACTATCTGTCCGATAGAATAAGGCGAAGAAAGAACCTCTTCCATCCACTCGTGATGCTGAATGTATCGCATCTGACTGATTTCGCGAGGCGTAAGATGATCAAGCATATCGCCACGAGAGGTATCTTCCTCCTCGTCGATAGTAGGGTCTTGCATCACAGCCGTTGCACCTCCAGATCCAGCTGCTGCCGAGAGTGCGCTACTGGATCCATGAGTAGGCGGTGTTTGGCGCGGCCGTTTTGCAGGAGAAGGTCCAGATACGGTAGAAGGGCCCCCATATGGAGGTTGTTGATATGGAAGAAATGCGCTTGGTTGTTGAACCCTTCCTTGTTGAGCGATAACTGCGCCTGGCTGTTGCAGGGCAGAATATGGCCCTGGTTGCTGAGGATAAGTTATCGGCATTTGGTTGCCTGGAAGGCTAATTGTTGGCCAGTTATTCTTATCCTTAAGCATAAACTCCTTGCGCACGAGTTGGCCTTGACCCTGCAAGTAGCGTCGGGTACTTTGAATTTGCAAAGTCCGCGGATTCATTTGTATTTGATTGGCTTGCATTCGATGTTGGGGTTCACAAGCCGAATAGTGAATGATCCAATACGACGGGTCTGGCATAGGTGTACCCGGGACGGGGTTTCTCGGCGCCGTCAAACGGTATCTTCGCCTACAATGCGTAGCAACTGTTTCATTCGGTGGGTGGTAACCGCTTCTGTGCATATACATTTCCACATTCTTGTCAAACGACAGTCAGCAATCCTTCAATGTTCGAGTGCTCTTGGGAACACATACGTAGCCCTTAGCTTCTAAGGTGTAAGCTTGCTCTGGATCTGCCCAGATATAGCCATCACTAGCAAAGTGAGTCCCCATTGCTGCAAGAGGTTGCCAAACCAGATACAAGCTACCATCCGGGGGCGCATCGAGATATGTCCAGTTGAAGGCCATATTCTGGACAACATTGGGGGCACTGAGGAGATAGTCGACTATAGTATCTTGGGTGATATGCGAATGGAGAGGATAGCGGAAGGTAGAGATAAGGTGGATATGCGGCAGCTGTAGCATCAATCGTTTATTTAGCAGAGCTCATCTCGTTAGCCAGGCGTTTGATAGTATGAATTGCAAAATACAACTCATAGCGTGACAGCTGTGTCTCTCAACAACCCAGGGGGCTATTACAACCATAAAGGCAAAACTACACATCACCAGCACTCCGTAGAACCGATGGCTCTGAAGATAGGCCTAATAGCTCCAAGATTTTCTTCCATCGCGCTTCGATGTGTTAAGAAGCGTAGAGAGATAGTTCAGATCTTACCAGAGCTTGCGGCACTCCATCCGCAGGGTCAATCATCTTGGAGAACGCTTTCAATTCTATCGTATGTAGGTTATAGGCAAACGATAATTATTATTGCTTTGCGGAAGCCTGAGGATAGAAAAGTGATTCGCGTGTTTCAAAGACGCGCGCTCAGTGATGGATGACCTGAGGCTCTGGGGGATTGTCGCTGCTTTTACTGACTGGTCTGGACTTGTCAACAATAAATTGTTTAAGGATAGGTTGTTCACGGAATTTGAAGGTCAAAAACGATTGCTAAGCTAATAGTTAGGTTGTATTCGTCGTCATCTCGAGATTTTCTACATTCCTGCGATGATCCTACAAAGACACTGAATCTAGCTACGGAGTAAGTACAACCGACAAGTTAAGCATTCGAGGAACATCAAAACACCCGCTACATATATTCATTTGCCTCACCAAATTATCACATACGACCATAGAATGTAGAAAACTGGGCATCCCGTCCGCTCTGCCTTACATAAGCTACAGATCGGAGGATTAGTACTGGCGTCGGTGACGAGCTGGGAATACCCTCTGTCGTATGTTTTTGCCTTTTAATAAAAATTTGCCTACTCCCCTTGTTTGGTGGAAAGTGCTCCGTAGAAGCAAGGAAACAGCAATACCCCAGGATCACAGCGGTGCCTGTGGCTCACTAAGTACTCCTAGACCTACGAGACGAGTTGTCAAAAATTCTCGGAGCGAATATGAAATTCATATATTCTTCTCCACCCTTTGTCTGGCTTGTTGCTTACCCGAGAACCAGGCCAGAAAATAGAACTATTCTTGCTAAAAGTAAGAATTCATTATGAAAACGAAAGAAGAAATTGCCAACACAGCAAAAGCAATATCCTTGTCATAACCGCAGTACCTTAAAGCAACCAGCTACCTTGCCGCTCACATTGTGCGATCAAGGTTGAACGCCGCACTGATAAGCGCAAGATGTGAGAACGCCTGTGGTGTATTTCCCAATTGCTCACCAGAGTGTGCAATTTCCTCCGAGAACATATTCAGATGGTTGGAGAAGCTAAGCATGTTCTCAAACATGTTGATTGCTTTGATCAAGTATTTCTTGTCGTAAGCACCAGCCTATTTGAGTATTAAGGGGTTAGTCATGACGGTTTTAGACGATAGAAAGGGGGGCCATGATTAATGTATGATCTTACGCGTGTCAAAGCTTCCACAAGCCAGAAAGTACACATGCTAAAACTACCTTCTCGGCCTCCAACGCCTGGTCAGTGCTGTAAGCAGGACAATCGTGTGAATGAGGGTATGGCGTTGTGCTTACCGTCTTCTGATTTCACGTGGTTATATCGGAATACAAGACCGGTGCTGGTGAGCCCACCTTTTTCCGGTGGCTTTAGGATCTGGTCAACCGTACTGAGGAACCTTGGATCGTTTGGGGCGATGAAGAACACTAGAGGTCTGCAGGATTCGTAGTTTATTTTAGCAGGCCAGCCTTGTGTCTCTACTGAGTGGCACTCACGCTGTCATAAATTTGGGATAAGCTAGATATCGCAGTCATGGTATTGAAGATGAGGATTTACCTATGAGCACCGCAGAGTCTAGTACATCATTGGACTCGTAGGACTGAATGAAGCAGTTTAGCTTCAGATTATATCCCTTATCCATTACCTGCAACAGCGTTAGCAAATATGCCAACAAGAACGTTAGTGTGGTAGTAACGCACTTCCTCGTAGACCTCATCTCGAGTCTTCATCCACTGCTCGCGATGCGGGCACGGGAAGCATCGTTTCTCGGAAAGACGAAGTGCACGATCTACAGCGACCCACAACAACATCTTAGAGTAAACGAAGTTCTGCTTCTTGCTTCGAACTTCCCAAATGCTCATATCTATGTAATCAAAAATATTAACCATGGCTATAAGACTGCCTCGAAGATAACTTACCAGGCTCCTTCCAGATTGTGCATACATAGTCAATGATTTCCCGAACAGCAACCCATTGGTCCCATGAGACCTACAAACGCGTGTTATCACCGCTCTTCTTTGTTGTGGTTTGAGCCAACTTACAGGCTTCCCATATTTATTATACAGATAAATCGCATCCATCAATTCTCCGTAAATATCCAACTGCAAATGAGAAGCGGCTCCATTACCAATCCTTACTGGTTTGCTGCCTCTGTAGCCTTCTAAGTGTGTTAGCTCGGTTTCCTCTAGTTCCGTTTCGCCCCTGATGCTGAACATAATAGGCAGAGCTCCATCTTTGCCACGTGAGTAGCGCAACCGATCAGATATGAAGTTCATGTACGCTATTGAAGCAGCAATTTTTGTCAATAATTGTCAGAAGATATGAAGTTGTCATGTCAAGGTGATACTAGCCTTCAGCCTCGTCGGTGAACCCCATCCGTAGCAGAATGTAGATTGTAAAGGATGAATCGCGGACCCAGGAATAGCGGTAATCCCAGTTTCTGGTGCCACCAAAGTCTTCAGGTAACGAGAAAGTCGGTGCCGCAATAATGGCTCCCGTTGGCTCATAGGTAAGCATTTTGAGAATCATAAGACTCCGTGTAATAACTTCAAGGTAACGCCCCTTGTACTTGCACTTAGAGATCCAATTGTACCAGTAACTCCCTGTCTCGTTCTGAACGGAGTCGATCAGTGTTTGAGTCAAGTTCTCATCTTGCTCTGGCAAATTCTCCCTTAGGATGAAAGATACAGATTGACCTTCTTCGAGATGGAATTGGGAGACGACGCCCTCTGACAATCCTCCCTCACACTTCTTTTTTTCGAATTTGACAAACGGACAGGCTGTCTCATCATTATCTCCGTAGTCAACAGTGACATCGAGTTGTAGCTCAAGTCCCTTGCTCTTAAAAGTAGCAGCTTTGCTCTTTCCTGAATTGCACTGGTGGACCTCAGTTTCGTGGGGATCCTGAGCATAGTTGAAAGCTGGGAACAATTCTAGGTTCAAATCCACAGAACCCCGTACACACTCGACTCTCCGAACAAGCCATTTTTTCAGTTGCTCTTTCACACTGGAAGATCCTCCACGAGCATCTCTAGCCGCTACTATCGGCTGCTTAACGACCTTGGGCCGAGGAAAGAAGTCCAATAAGTTGACGACTCCACTCTCATGGATGTACCGAGTTTGCAGGACATTGTTACTTGGTAGGTATTGTTGTTTCGTTGTTGGATTAATATTACTGGGATGGCAGATGCTAAAATAACCGCCTTTATCCTTATCCAGAATACGACAGAAGACTGATGGGGAATCGAAATCAGGCCTGCGTGAATTAGCACCTTTTATTTTTCAAAGGCACTAAAGACGAAGATGAGATTCTTACCAGCACATGAAATCGATACCGCTATCTATGCCAACAAGCGCGCAGGTATGCATATTGCCAATGAGTCCATAGTCCTCAATCTATATCCCATTAGCCGCAGCCTAATTTCGTAGGCATCATCAACAATGCTGACCGGCAGGTATCCAGTAGCTTCCCTCATTCCTAACGGATCAGGCTTGCCGGCGTTTTGGCTTCTAGAGACCATAGTAGAGCCTGAGCACAGGGGAAACTAGGTTGCTTCCACTACGTACTAGGTAATATGTAAAAGAGCAAAATGCGGACGGATAACGCTTCCCCACACCAGACAAGGAATCTGGCGAATGTATTGGCTCGCTGACCATCACAGTACATGTACTGTGCATTACATAACTTTGTGCTCCGTACAGGCCTCTAATCAGGTGATCCATACTGCACATGGTATCCTATATTGCCTAACCGGGCACCGCTCCCATCCTTGGTGAGACGTGTCATTGGAGCTCCTTTTAGCTTTGTTTCAACTCATCTAAATCATGGCTCACTTGTCTAGCAATGATCATGCAAAACGCTACCAAGCGACATTCCCGTTGCCGACAATTCCATATCCATCCTCATCATCTTCTTCTCAAGCATCATCTCCAACACCCAACAACCGAACATCGCAGCTCGCAAATGCTGCAGTAGCGAGTCAGGTCCACCCACGGACACCAGACATGGAGAGCTCAGCATCCGAACATCGTCGACGAACGAACTCATTAGTGCGTGGGATGCCTGAGAGAGCTGGAGCTGCTGGAATTGGCAAAAGAAGCAAGAGGTCGAGATCGCGGCAGCGGCAAAGGCGGTTAAATAGTCTGAACTCAGAAGACGAGGAATTGGACCATGGGATGTCAACATCGGATGTATCTTCCGAAAGCGAAAGCTTAGAATTAGATGAACTTGATGACGAAGAGACGGGCTTAACTGCTAAGGAGCGGCGAAGACGGAGACGAATGAAGAGAAATACTCGAATGGACGAGAGAATGATTGGAGACTTGAAGGTGACGAAGGAGGAGGTGAGAGAGGCGGACCAAAATGTCTTGAAACAGTCAATCATCAACATAGTCTTGATATTACTGTGGTACACATTTTCATTATCGATATCCATCGTAAGTCAGCTTCGGGGAGTCAGGTCTATATGCGAGCTCCAACAACGCTGAGATATAACAGTACAACAAATGGATGTTCTCACCTGACCATCTCAACTTTCATTTTCCACTATTCACCACCAGCATGCACATGTTGGTTCAATTCAGTCTAGCATCCTTGATCCTTTACCTGTTTCCCCGATTTCGTCCACGCCACAGTTCGTCAGATTCCCACCATCACAGTGGGATTGATACTCAATTAGAACACGGTGGCAAAAAGAGACCTTACATGACAAAGTGGTTCTATATATCTAGACTTGGTCCATGTGGTCTTGCTACAGGCCTTGATATTGGACTGGGAAACATGAGTCTTAAATTCATTACCCTTGCATTCTACAGTATGTTTCCCATCTTTAGCGTGAAGAATACCTTAGGTTGACTTTATGCTCTCAACAGCAATGTGCAAATCCTCGTCCCTAGCTTTCGTTCTCATGTTCGCCTTTATATTTCGTCTCGAGACCCCAAGTATAAAACTTGTCCTCATCATCGCCACCATGACTTTGGGAGTTGTCATGATGGTTGCAGGCGAAGCTGCTTTCAATGCACTCGGATTCCTCCTTGTCATCTTCGCTTCATTCTCCTCTGGCTTCCGCTGGGCACTCACGCAAATCCTCCTTCTCCGCAATCCTGCAACCAGTAACCCTTTTAGCTCGATATTTTTCTTGGCTCCAGTCATGTTTCTGAGTCTGCTGGTTATCGCAACTCCTGTCGAAGGCCCAGTGCTCCTGCTGGAACGCTATCTCGAGCTAGTAGCACAGGAGGGCGTCCTTCTCGGAACTGCCATGCTGATCTTCCCTGGAATTATAGCCTTTCTCATGACAGCCAGCGAGTTCGCGTAAGGACCCCTGCTTCTCTCCTAGGTGCTCTCTTTAGAATTAATCTTGGAATAAGCTCACATGAAATTTGAACAATAGTCTCCTTCAACGTACCAGCGTCGTTACGCTGAGCATATGCGGAATTCTCAAAGAAGTCATCACCATATCCGCCGCCGCAATCGTTTTCCACGATTCGCTAACCCCCATCAATCTTTCTGGCCTAATCATAACAATCGCTAGTATTGCATCTTATAATTACATCAAGATCAGACAGATGCGCCAGCAAGCCGTGTTGGAAACCGTGATTGCTCACCAGCATGGTGCACACCACCACAATGCTGGAAGTCCAAGTAGTGCTGCGGGAATAAGAGAAGAATATGCGCCTGTTGGAGGAAATGAAGTGCAGGCTGATGCGGAGATCAGCAGCGGCGAATACGAGGCTGAGACTGACGTTCTGAAAGCTAGCACTAACGTCGACATCTCCCCCGCTGGGTTAGTAGCAAGTCCCCGACAATCCTCTTAGCAATAGCATCCCTATTTCCCTAATTCCTTTTTCTTTTCTTAAGAATTCCATTGACTCTGTTCTGAGGAGGAGGCGGCGGATCTCCATGCATATATAATGGCTGGCGTTTCTGTGACACATAACCCAATGGGTGGTGGATTATTTGCTTTTGTCCTCTCTCTGATAGATTGATTAGGTAACTCTGCATTTTTTTCAAAGAGACTTTACATCGATGGATGAACACAGGGAATACCTCAATAGTTTTTTGTTCGGTGTTTGTTGTATGCAGATAGAGATACGAAGACACTTCTTTTAGAATGGATCATCTATTTTTGAAATTTGCACTCGGCCTGATTCTATATCGAATGAGCGAAAACGAGCACATGAGGTAGGTGGATGGACGTAGTTTTGAAGAGTGGAATGAGCGGTCTTATTGTATCACAAGCAAGATGGAAAACCTAGGAGGGGCGACTGATCTTTTTGTTTCATATGTTGAATTGAACAAAACATCTTTAAACGAATTGCGTTTTTCTTTTTGTTATAACCTTGTTTGGATCTCTCTGGTTCTTGTGTTGTGCTACGTTCTATAGGAGACCTCGCGGGTGTTGCGTTTCGCACCCTGGGATTTTTCTGAAAAAGGGGGGATTTCGTGCTTGAGATCGGGAGGAGAGATTTAGTTGGACTCTTTGGTTCAGGTGTATATATTTCGTATAGAGCACAGATTTCATTATAGGAGTAAAATGATAAGATGTATATTTATCCATTCGATTTTCCATTTGACTCCCTCTCAACCTTCTTCCCATTTCCGTTCTCTAGGTACTAGCGATAATTTCCATCCACCTCCATCCTACAACAGAAAGAGATTGACTTGGCAATCGCAAAAGAACACCAATATCGATCAGTAAAGCATCATCTTCCCCTACCACTCTAGAGGAGCAATGAAGTTCGAAGAAAACATAGGTTAAACAAGAAACGGATACCAGAGAAGCAGTCATACAGAGAAAAAAATGGAGGCTAGCCCGCGCAACGCCGTGGACGATGCATGTTTCACAAGGCGAAGGAGTAGTATCGCGATTTAACAGAAACAGAAATATATAAACCCCGGCCTGTGCAAAAAAAAAAAGAAAAAAACACACCCAGCTCCAGATTACAAGGAACTTAGAGAAGGAGAGGCTAAGGGAGGTAATAAAAGCAGTGAGACTTATTTTCCCCCGTCAATGATGAATGTATCCTATTGAGCCTCGTCGTCCGCTCGAGAACCATTTTCGCATTTCCTCTCAGGTGATGTTAGGGATGTTTTGTTGCTGCTGCTGGAACTCCCTACAACTGTAGGAGTATTGTCGCCGTCGGTAGCGGGGTTGTACTCCTTCAAGCCCCGTGGGGAGACTTTGGGGGGGTCGGTTCTCGACTTTTTTCGTACTAGTGCTTTGTCTGCGCCGTCGGCGGCATGTATTCGGAGGCCGGGCTCCATTCTGTTTTTTGGTTTGATCTCTTCGTCCCCGTCCTCGCCGTCGCTAAGAAGTGTTTCTCCGCTACTCACGGTCGAAGGGTACCTGTCGTTTGAGTCGTCGAAAGTGCTCATACGAGGCCGTCTCCTATTGCCGTTATGATTGATATCGCCATCCACATCCGATATTATTTCGTGATCTGGATTGCGATTCTTGATGAAGCTGTCAATGATATAATATTGCATTGCGTTCATGATCAACGGGAACAACAGCATGACGAAGAAGACCTGGACCCTCTCGTCACCCTCTGTCCATCTTAGTGCCCAATCACCGATCCATGAGATCCAGGGGCATACGCTGAAGATGAAGAGGACGCAGAGCTTCATCCCTAGCAGCCCGAGGAAGTAGATCATGGATTGTTTGAGCCACCAGGATGTACGAGGAGGATGGCCATAGTTGCCAGATTGAATTGACTCGACAGGCTGGCCAAATGAGATGAGAGAGAATGCGCGGGTGAGGAGGCGGACTAGGAAGATGAGGATTGCTATTCCCAAGGTTGTCTGCGGAGTAACTTAGTTCGAGTCAATCAGAAGCAAAGAGAACGAGATACTCACGTCGATAGCAAGATTCAGTAAGTAAAATGAACATGGATTCGGTAGAAAATGTCCCTCATCCTTGGCTGTCAACCCTGGAGCCACCACCGTCTTGACCGTTAACTGGCCCGCAGACAGCATCGACATGAACAGGTTGGCAAGATGCACCAGCACAGATCCTACGACCTGCTTCGAGGCGTCGAACGCCCATACCTTCAACGGTCGTTGTGGTACTTCTCTATAACGTTTCCACACCAAGGACAGCAATGCCAGACCCCCCAACGCCGCTTGTACGAAGAGTGCGAAGGGTCCTAGAAGCTTGCACTCGCCATTATCCTCGTCGCCACCGCCATTTGGGCCCGCTGAGGCTACCGCCGTGGCTGTTGCGCCCAGTACAGCTAGTACCGTAGATGTGGGGTTCATGTCAGCAACTCCAGTGGACGCGGCAAACCTGTAGTTCGTCTGACGTTGAGGTTGCTGGATGGAGTATCGACACGATTATGGGAGTAAATCGAGCGAAAGAAAGACTGAGGAGGTGGAGAATAACGATGATTATGACGAAACAGGATGACTCTTCGGCCAGAAAAGCCACAGCCGTCCAGTGAATTATCCGATTTGTGCCGCTGAAAAAAACCACAAACAGAACGAGTTTCCACTCAACGCCTTACGAACACGGAGCGTAAAACCCGTGGTCCTCCCACGTCTCAGCCCAGAGCTTGTGCTCCTTCTCAAGAGGCTCAGGGCGGGTTGCAGGCTATTCTAGATCTCCCTAGGGTTCAAGCCATCTCGCTTCGGTCCATGTTCGTTTCAAAATGTGAAGAACTGCAGCTATGGAGAGAATGAAGATAGGTAAGAATGTGTGATGAGAGTTGAATAGGTACTTAGGAAAGAGAAAGGAGAGCGACTGTTCTTCTAAGCTGCGGCGGTGGTGAGCGAAGCAAGGCACACGCAGTCTAGGATATGTGAGGCGAAGCTATGTTTCTATTTGGGTTAGTGCGGCTATCCGTGGCTGGTGACAAAGGATGCTGCGGGGCTACAGTGTCTTGTTCTTTAGAATCACCATGGTAACCAGAGGAGAACAATAGTAGTGGTTCAATAGGCTCCCTGTTGTGCTATAACAATACAACATCTCACGTGTGGAAGAGTAAGAATCTCTGTCACGTGCTCTCATCTAGTCAGGAGCAAGTTCAGTCTGACTCTCTCAACGAGCCACAGTTCCCTCCGTCCAGAGATATGGCTTTGAGCTTAACTGCCGATATTTTAATTCCTTGATAGACTGGATTGCTTCTCACTTCGCACCCTTCTCATCACTTGCTCGCTTTCCTCCATTAAGAAGGGATAAGGAGGGAACTGCCATATCTCTGGACGAAGACCTCCAACATCGTTTCTTCAACTCGTAATGCCTGTATCCCGTCAAACGCCAAAGTAGCAAGAGTAGAGTAAACGCTAAAAAGAGGAGGCCTCCTATGTCGTAGATTGCCCGCTCATATAGCCATCGTCACGTCCCCATTCCCGCGAAATGTTGATGGATGGCCTCGTCATTGAGGTTAATCTATCCCGTGCTGTTTTTTCAGCTTCTCTAAATTCTCTTGACGTTCGGCGAGGTTCTCTTTTGAACGGGCCATCTTTTCTGGCTGGTGATATAACACTAAAATCATTACCGCCAGGGTCAGTGGGAAATCCAGATCACCCCAAGGTGCGTGGCTCAAAATTATTGGGGAGATCCGCTGTCTAGACGAGGGGGAATGCTGTGCATGGGAGTACGGATTCCAAGACGTACCCACGAGATACCGATTCTGGAAATTAAACCCGTTGAGCTTATCGCAGGCCTGTTTCGCATCCATCACATCCTCGTACACCACAAATGCAGTGCCTTTTGTATTATTTGCGATCCCCTGACGGATTTGACTAGGCCCCCCAGAGAAATGAGAAGTCAGCCTACGCCCATCCCCAGCTCCTCCGCCAATCCACTTGCAATCAAAAGAGAGGCACGCTTGAGGGAGGATTTCAAACACACCGTATTGACCCAAATTTGCCGAAAAGATCGAACAGCTCTTCGGCGCTGACGTTGTAGCTACAACATCCCACGGATCAGTTCCCATTCTTCAATTCCGTTGCCCTGCCCTCTGGGATTGCTTGATTGCTTGAGCCGTCTGGTCCTCATCTTTATAATAATTTAATCCCAACATATTGGGAACAGGTTGAACAGACCTCAAATTCTTGACGAACAAAGCTCTAGAAGTCAACAGGAGTTTTTGGGTTAGCCATTGGCCCACCATCTCAATGTGATGTGAGCAGTCAGGTACGTCTTCAGGAAGCATGCGGATGTGGAAACACAGAGACCAAGACAGGTAACTCAACATGTGAGCTATCAGAAACATACCGGTTAACCTCGGGAGCAAGCTTCCCACCTCGATTCATATCTTACTAGACTTCTAGTCTTTGTCGTCGCTAAAGTAATGTTTTTTTGGAGATGTCGGACGGTATTATTAGTGGAATTGACAGGTGGAAGTCGAAACGTCAGTTGTGGCGAATTAGGCGATGGGGCGGAGCTTGAGCCGCATTCATCTTCACTGGAAGGGAACACTTGGGTACGTAGTACATGTACTCGCGGACATACAGCACATTGCATAGGATAGTATTCAATTGCCAAAAAGGGGTGGATAAGATGATTTTTATAGCGGGCTCTAGCAACTGTAATAGTTAATAATATCTGCAGGAATTCAAACTACCAGTTTGAGCAACCATGAAACCGTAATAAACACCATCGCAGACCACCAAAGACAAATACCACTTAAAGTCGAGACCCATGAAAGAAACAAATCTCAGATATGTAAAGCAGCGCCTGAATGGGCCTTACTGTTCACTTTAAGCCCTTCCTGCGAAGCCCAAACACCGTCTCCTTCGCCAACCTCCAGCTCTCCTCGTCCACTTCACTGACTTTCTCATCGTCGTCAGCCACGCTCCCGCCTTCTGGGAGAGGACTCTTCCCTCTGCTTGAACCTTGGACCGCCAACGAAGCATCATCTCCCACAGCAAAGATAGATCCTGGTCGACTGAGGGGTGCAGTCTTGCATGGCGTGATGACTGGCCTGTTGGATTTTCGAGCATATGTTTTCCCGGGGCTCGGAAACTCCAGATTCGGCGACATACTTTTATAGATCATAGGCGGTGTTGGCGTATGACTTACATCCCTCCCATTTGGCCGATATTTATTGTAACTTCCGACCATATTTTCGGCTGAGAAGCGCTGCACTTCTCTCGGTTCCCGCTTCGAACGTCGACGTTGCTGTTCTGGGAGTGGAGATGATGATGATGATGATGATTTGGGCGAAATCTTCTTCAGCTGTGGTTTCGGTTTTGATGGCTGGATCTTGCGACGCTTAGGCCTAGGCTCAGGGTCGGGCTCAGGGCCCGGGTCGGGGTCGGGTGACGATATATCTAACTCTGATAGAGGAGAATCAGGGGGAGATGAAAGATCGTCAGATGAGAAGTCAAGCTCGGGTTCCATTTTCACCGATGATGATTGCTCAACTTCCATCCTACCAAGATCGGTAGGCTCAGGCACCTTTCGCGCAGAATCACTTTGCCTGGGCCCAACCTGCTCAGCATCCGTGTGCTCCGCGGTGGTGTGAAAATTTTGTACAATGTCATGTCCTATTTGATCGAGTGAGATTGGCTCGGCATTCATCTGATGGTTGGCTTGCCCCGATTTTATCTGATGATGCTCCGAAGTATCTGTATCCATGAGCTCGATTCCAGTCTGCTCCGTTTCCACATTTTCGGGTTCGATCTGTTCTGATTCCATCTCCTTAAGTTCAGGTTCGGTCTGCTCTATCCCCACCTGATGCTCATGTTCAGTCTGCCCTGCCTCCATCTCCTCGTGCTCGGTTTCGATCTGCTCTACCTCCACCTCCACCTCTTCATGCTCGAGTTCTACTTGCTCCATCTCCATATGCTCATGTTCGAGTTCTACCTGCTCCGTCCCCATCTCCTCATGCCCGGGTTCGATGTGCCCCGTCTCCATCTCCCTGAGCTCAAGTTCAGCCTGCAGTGATTCCGTCTGGTCACCCTCAAGCTTCACTTGCCCCATCTCCAGGTCACCATCCTTCGGTTCGATCTGTCCTGTCTCCATCTTCCCATGGCCTGGTTCGATATTTTCAGTCCCGATTTCCCGGCGCTCAGGCTCAACCTGCACTGCATCCGCCTCTCCATACTCGAGTTCGATATGTTCAGTTCCCATCTCCCCGTGCTCCGACTCGTTGTGATCTATATCTGACTTGCTGTGCTTAGGATCAGTCCGTTCGGTTTCAATATTGTATTTATGTCCGATCTGCAATGTCTCCGTCTCCCCGTTGTTAAGTTCAATGTGCTCGGCTTCTACATCGGTTTCCATAAGCTCGGAGATCGTTTGGTTAGGCTCAACTCTAGTATCACGCGATGCTGTCTGTTGGTTATTTGTAGACTCGATTGTAAAGCCCTCTCCTATTTGCAGCAGTTCGCTCTGAAGTATGTTCTGAGTGATTTTTGGTGAGCTAGCATTATTTGATTGATTCATGGAGTTGCCTGAATTCGCCTCGGTCTTGAACAGTGCTTCCATAGCTGATGCGCTTGGAGATATTGAGACAAGCTGAACCGCATCGAGAAGATCTACATTTGAATTCGCAATTATGTGATCTGGGGAATATGCAGGAGCGATATAGTCTGGTTCTGACGTGGATGACGACGCGTCTGTGCCGTTTCGAATGATCACCTGTACAACACTTTCCGTTTCCACCTCTTTATCGATACGGTAGGCTTCTTCACGATGAAGCTGACGCTCTGAAGCATCCACCAATACAATTGGCATGCTAGGGGGTTCTTGCAATGGGCTCCCATTGGCAGTATGGTTAACCGATCCTTGCCATTGCTCACCGATTGATCTTTGTCTTTGGGGTGTGTGTTGTGTAAAAACGTTGTGTGACCGGAGGTAGTCGGGGGCCGCTTGTCTGACTCTTATGACATCTGTCAAGCCCTCGGAGGCATTGCCAAAACCATTCGTGATCTGTGTATCTGTTTTCATCTTCTTGAAGTAGCGGCTAGTGTCCACTCCAAGGCTCGGCCGGCCCCTCTTCTTCCTTGCTGTGGCTCTAGGCATGGGTGGTTCTTGTGCCTTGATTGGATCAATATTTCCATTCCCGTCATGAATGCATCGGCGCTAGTCAACAATTAGCAGTTAAATTTCCATTTCGATACTAAGATTGAACTTACTCTATTTTTTCGACACTTCTCGCAGGCCTTATGTTTCCCACTTGATCCGCTTGGAGCAGGGGTCGCAGATACAGTCCTTGTCGGGGTCTTCTGGGGCGGGGTGAATGTATCAGACGTGGTTCCTAAAGTAATAGGAGGTTGAGCTTGTTGAAAATCCGAATTAGACGGACTTCGATTTGATGAATTGGTATCTGCTAAGCTTTGTATGGAATGAGTGGTGTCGCGACATGTCTCGGGCTTTGGAGTTGTATCCGCGGTCCTGGAACTTCCTTCCATCTCAGGCTCATCGGGGTCAAGCAAATCTTTATGCTTGCACTTTACGCGTCGTTTGCGGCAATCATCGCAAGCAACTCTTTTGGGTCCAAGAACTGAAGTCTTGGGCGTCTTGACTGGTTTCACAGCCATATCGCCGAGGCGTAAGCTTGAACTTGGCGTTACCCGCGCTCTCTTTGGCTCAACCTTTAAAGGCTTTCTCGCGGAAGGTGAATCTGCGCCATAACTGATTTCAGGCGTGGTGGATTTTGCCTCATTTAGGGCCGCAGCCTCCATCTGAGCTAGCTTCCGCATTGACTGTCGGCCAGGAGGGACGCTCTTTTCCTGAGCCGCAGCCTCTCGTTCTTGCCTCTTGATTGCAGCGGCGCTTGGCTTTTTCTCCCCGACACCGGCTATGCCTTCACCAGGGATTGCATCCCGGTGAGCCCAGCGAGGTATAATCTCATTCCCGCGCTTCCATGCCGACCACATAGAGAAGTTCTTGGCTATCTCCAGGGGATCACCATAACCTTTTGGTATTGAGCGGGTCACTCTTTGTCTAGTATCAACAGTGATACCCTCTGTTATCTTGCCCATGGATATCAATGCTGATCGGAGAAGGTAACCCACCAGACTTGGTAAACCTTCAAGTTCCGACTGGGAGTAATACCTGGCATTGTAGGCAGGGTCGCCCATTGAGTTGGTGGCCCAATTGTCGGATTCTTGATACAGAGGGACTTCGCGTTTGAAATCCAGACCACTGTTGAATCTCTCGACAAGAGACGGAGGAAGTGGGTCGTCCTTGATATACCTTATAGCACTAAACCAAAGGACCCTCTGGAAACTGGGATATCTGAATTTTCTGGGAACTTTGGTGTTCTTTTCAATCTCTGCAATCGTGATTTGCATGCCATAGTGCATCCTGGTCAGGAAATTACCTCCGATAACTAGGCTGTCTTCGGGCGTCCACACAGCGTGTATCCATCCTGAGGGAATGAGCATCGTGTCGCCTGCTGAGAGATCAACGCGAATGCACTCCTTGGTCTGGTCCGGTAGAAATGTCTGATTCTGAGCAGGAGATAAACACCATTGTTCGTACTTCTTTAAGTGTTTTGGCTTTGGCGGGATGAATAAAAAGGTCTTACTCCCCTTCAAAATGTGGTAGAAGACGGAAGAACCTCCGAAATCAATGTGGAAATCGGTGAATGAGTTTTCCACGGACATTAAGCAATAGAGTTGGACCTTGGGGAAATCGCCTTTTGCTCTCAGTTCCGCAGGCCACACGGAATCTACCAGATCCATGTCCCGCACAACTTGCGGACGTTTGACCAGTCGTCCAAGCTCGCTGGTTGAAATCTCTAGGCTGATCACGTTTCGAATGAACTGTTTTTCGTTGCTCTCGTAGTAATCAGCCCACTTTCTCATGTTCCATGGCCCGTCCTCTCCCTGCGATTTGACGTCGATAACCTCGACCTTCTCTTCCGGTCCGTAGAGCTGGGCAACCTTCCTAACTGTGAGGTTTTGTGGCATCACCATGTCCATGCCATCTTGACCATGATTTGGACCATGCATCTTGTCAAAGTCTCCTGCAAGCCAGTAATCGATAGCCTGCTTGATAAAAACTGGAGACTCTCCCTCGGAATGGTTACAGCATAGCTTGTCAACATCAGGAGCATTTTCTGGACGAGGGTTCATTGATCCTGGAATAACCACAGGCTCTTTCATCCCGTTTCTCTCGAAGAACTCGCGAGTAGCGTCTTCGGGTCGCATACGAACGAAGGCCTCCGGAAGAAACTTAATGGTTCCATCCTTAATAGGTTTAACATAAGGGTGGTCTAGACTCTCCTCAGATGTCTTCACGACACCTTCATGAAGGCCGACATAGTCGATCGATGTGTGTGCGCGCGATGATTTCCGGACAACTACGTAAATTAGTCAGTATAACTTATTGCAGCCTCTGAAGGTATAGGGTATGAAAGCGAGTGACTGACATGTTGTTGGGCCACACGTATCCCAGCATGTCAGGCAATTGAATTTGTCAACGCTCCTGACTTCTTTCTCAGTGAAGCCCGCACATGCGTAGTGAAACCATCGCTTGCACCCATCGCATTTAATCCATGAAATGGTTTCAAGATAGCCATCTCCGCCAAGAGAGTTTGGCAGCATCGAACAACCGGCGCACACAGACTGCTCAGCTTCCTTGCTCACATCTTCTCGCCCTGTAGCATTTTCGTTTGTCTCGGTATCTTGATCTGTGAAACCAAGGCCGTATCCGACTGGAGTCGAAAAGGCCCTAGTGAGCGAGGGCATATCGCCATACCCAACAACCCGGTCTTTGCCTCCTGATGCAATCACTAGAGGAGTGTCTACATACATATCCTTTGCAGATGAACGATGCTGAAGCGGTCGTCGATTTGTGCGCGTCTGGACTACCGTTGGGACGCTAGTGGAGCGATGGATTCTATTAGAATCAGGGGTAGGTAGAGGAGAAACAGTAACGGTAGCTTGTCGAGGGGCCTGGGTATCGCTTGGCGGAGCCACAGTCAAGTTCTGATGAATTTCAGAACTGGATGGATCGACATTATCCTTCTCAGGATGGCGCAATGGCGGCAAAGATTCATGTCTCGAGATAGCATCTGGCATAGGAAACATAATATCCTTGTTCGAAGACCTGGGATAGTGCGCCGCGACATTATGAGGTTGGTTATCAACAGAAGCATTGGAGTCTCCATCAATTGAGTGCTCTGCTCTTCTCAAAGGATCTGCATTGAGTATTTCGTGTCGTGCATCTTCAATGGACTTTCTCAATGTGACTCCCGCACAAGATTTCCTCTGCGTTGGCTGTTGAGATATAGTTTGTCCCTCATTTTGGTTCCCTTTTTGGCCGGCGCTTCTGTTTGCTCTGGTCGATGATCCGGGATTATCATCAGACTTGATGCTTTTCTTCGCTTTAATGACACCGGGCCAGGATGATCGCGGGCCTCGTGGCTTTCCTTTAGGCCACCCTCTACGGAGTTGCTTGCTGGAATTCCTTGATTCTGATGATTGAGATTCGCCTCGCACCATATGCGAGGTTTCTGCTGGTGTTGCCTGCAGCGAAGCAGAATATGTTGCATCGAGTTCGTTCTCAACGCTCACATCCATACCCTCAAGCAACCCCGGTGTGGCAGTTGTTCCTGTTGCTGGACTATCCGTGGTTTGAGTGCTGATTTTCTCGCCCTTGGATTGTTCCACAATTTCCTTTAGCTCTTGGATAAACTTTTGGCTTCCATCATTAAGGTCATTATGGTTCGCTCCCACCTGAGATTCAGGTTCTGTATCCCCTCTACTATCTGGAAGTGAACAAGGCGCGATCGTGTGATCAAAATTGGGAACTTCAGCGGCCTTAAGGAAAGCTTTGGGATGAACGCGAATATCAACACCCATATCCTTCAAACTCTTCTGTTCTGCACTGCTTGAACGTGTTTCAAGTGTAGTCGTTGTTGTCGTCTCAATACCGTTTGCCATGTCGGCCCCCTGAGTTAATGGAAAAGCCTCAGCCGAAGTAGTCTCGATATTATCTATCATGCCCAGCTCTTGAGGAAAGCCCACTTTCTCGGTCAGAGCGGAATCGATATTGCCTACCATGCCAGGCTCATGTAGCGGTACTGCCTCATTTAAAGTGGTCTCGACACCACATACCACGTCGCTCTCTTGGGGCATTGAGGCCGCTTCGGCCGGAGTAATCTTGACAACACTTATTATGCCACTCTCATGAGGCGAGGATACTGCCTCGGTGGGAGTCGTTTCGACGATATCTGTCATGCCGTGCTCCTGAAATAGGGGAATTGCTTCAGTTGAAGTCGTCCCAGTATCATCTATCATACTGTGCTGTTGGGGCAGGGGCATTTGTTCCATTGTATTGGTCTCGGCACCATCCATCATGTCGCAGTCCTGAGATAAAGATATCGGGAGAGCATCTTTGCTTTCAGGTTCTGGAACAGTTTTCGTGAGTTCTGAGACGTTTCTACCTACCATCACCTGCTCAGGGCTTTCCTCTTGACAAGGCGGTTGATTGTCAACCATTGGTGAAATGGATCTAGGACCCGACTCGAGGCAGGTTCTTTGGACAATTTCATGATCAGAGGGTAGCGTTTCCAAGGATGTTCTGCCGATGCCCAAGCTTCCGTTCACCCATCCTGACTGCTCCCATCTAGCGCCGCTGGCTGCGCTATCACGGGCAGGTGGCAACGAAGGTTGACCCGGATGATTAATAATGGTGAGAGCGGAATCTAGAGTGCCGTTAACCTCAGGGATCTTCAAGTCTCCAGATATATGGAAGCTTGAAAACCCCCGCTCTTCGCACGGTGTAATTGCGGCAGCCTGAGTTGTTTCAACATTTGCCTCCATTAACAGGGACGTTCCACTGTTGAGACCTCGCTCGTCTTGTTTCTCAACCACAGGTAATACCGAATTAACACCATTCGTGCCGATTGTGTGAGGCTGGCTATCAATGGCAAATTCGGATTCAGCAACTTCTCGAGAGGATGATATGGTCTCAGCCCATTTGGTCGTTGCGTTTCCAGCTGGGTTGGCGAAGGCGGTGTCGAAATTTTTATTTCTATTAGGGTCTGGTTGCATCATGAGTCTAGGCTCTGGAGGCTTTGCAAAGACAGCCACACGGCCGACGTTAAGTAACAGTTCGGCATCACTATCTGGAACAGTTGTTTGAGGATTATAGGGAAACCTTATCGCTGGTCCAGAGCTGCTCATCCATCTTGACTGCGAGAATAAGCTTGGCGTCCAGTTAATGGAGTTATCATAACTTGTCTGAGGTCGCTGGCTCTCCTGGGATGATCCAACCTCCACAAATTTCTCAGACCGGGCACGTTTCAACGGCCGTTCCTCTAGCCAGGATTGAGGTTGAGATGAATGACCCGGAGAGAGCTGCAAAAAATGCGTGGTTGTATACTGTGATGAATATTGAGACTGGAGGAATGCAGATGGGAGTTGATGCGATTGTGGACCAAAGGTGGGGCTTGTTGCCATAGCAATCGTCGCGATAGCATCCATAGCAGATGAAAACTGGCGTGTATGTTGCGCATTCGTCCGCAATCCAACCTCATTGTGACCAAAAGCGAAGCTATCAGCTTTGCCCAAAACAACTCCATTCTCCTTGAACACAGGGTGCGGTTCATCCTTCCCGCCAGTTTCGCCATCTTTCCTTTTTGTATTCCATCGTGGACCATTTTGCGTAATCTCCATTTGCCTATGTTCATTATGCCAACTCTTCCCCTTCTTGGTAGACTCGGCGATCCTCCGGTCATTAGTTTTGGTCTCGGATGCGGAGGAATCGAAGGCTGACCGCACTGGTGTCAGAGGAGAGATGACATTAGTCGCTGGTGGAGAGGGAGTCCGATAATTGAGTTTTTTGTAGGAATCATCAAGCCCCCTCTTCACTCGGCCATTTATCCTAGTTCTGAGGAACGATGTATTGAAAATTCCCTGTGTCGGTGGTGTTAAAGGCGGTATATCTTCGATCGCTGATCGAGGAGGTGGGGATGGAGTTCGATAGTCGAGCGGACGACCCCGTAGGTCTTTCATACGTGCAGAAGTGGAGCGTGGCATAGCTAGTGAGGAATCATGAAAGGGCGATGATGGTGTGCTGATGGTGTTGATCTTGTCATGGAACGTAACCTCCGTCGCGTCGGAGCCGCAATTACAATAGCGCCCGAAGTTGATGAATAGTTGATGACGGTGCGGCCACTTCACGGAGCCAATGTCCTTAACCTATATGAAAAGGATAATTTGTTGACAGTATCTTGGTTTCCAAGGCTCCCTAGGGTCTCTGTAAATATCGAAGCGGATTCCGCTGAGCTGGTTGCGGTGATCGTTGTATGTGTGGGGAGGTTGAACCTCGTCTCGGTGGTGAACCTGGCCCGCACTAGCCGCTTGCGGAGTCCTCACAGCAACACCTCAATCACAACAGCCTTGCTGTGAATAACTTGAATAACTGGATTAACTGGAACTATAGAGGAATCAGTTTCTGCTGGCCATCCATAGCATTTGCTCACGTAACGATTGATTACTCGGCGGAGATCCTTTAACACAACGGGGCGATGGACTCGAGGGCCGCAAACCATTAACAACGCACAGCACTTCTTTTTCCTGCTTCTTCACGAGCGGAAGAACTCTCGTCTCGCCTACAGAGATTTTATTTTTGCATCCCTTGATATCTTCTTTGATGGTCTTGCTTGGGATACAAACAAAGAAATCTAGACTGTACCAAACCTCATTCTGAATAGACTAATGTCTCCAAATATAGATTTAGTTTTGAAGGGCACTCACAACAGTAGTGTTCGTTCGTCTTCAAAGGCAGTCTTAGCTCACACATAGACGGAGTCCCCTCAGATAAGTAACAACTCTACGTTTGTGAAAGGAGAATGCACGAAGCTAAGGCAGCTACGAGGAACATGATACATGAAACTCAGGTCACAAAGACAACTTCTTCGCGTTCCTGAATGTTGGTTCCTGAATGTTGCCACGTGGGGATTTGATACAAGTCCTAATGGTGATGGTCATCCGAGTATTTGATGGAGCGATACCCACACATGCTATTCAGCTACACATCGTTTTCACAATCATTTTGTATATTCGCTTTACATTCGCTCTTGCTTGGAGGAAGCCTGATTCCTCCTGATTCACTTCGTGAACTCTTCTCTGAGAATTTTAATTCACCCACTCTCTGTCGCCTATCCAACGAAACCGGCCTTTCGTCCATCCTTCATCCATGCTTAATTACAGACACCAATAACATATCTAGTTGGCGTAATACGATTTCTGCCAACCGCCAGACACCACCATTCGTTTCTCCAAACAGAACCCATATCAGGGAATGCCGTTGATCAACTTTCCTCTGGGTCCGCGCCTAAAGTCTGTACGCCTTACCCCGCGGCTTTCATCTGTCCTCTCTGGTCTTTTATCACCAATCTTCTCCCAGACCTCGCCCACTTCCCGCTCAGCTAGGTATCCGAGCTTTGACATAGAAGTTCCGAAAACACCCTCACCCTCCACCCCCCTATCACCGATGCAGTGGATCTGGACCTGCCACCATTGTCATACAACCTACCGGCTTGGTGTTACCCGTCGATGTCTTAATGACGGACACTATTTTTGCCAGGGGGAAATCAAGAAAAACAGGAGAACTGGCCGCGCAAGGCGCCTTAAGGCTTGCCGGACTGAATTTGACTATGCAGGATGGTCTAAGTGGGCAGAATGGCGAAGAGACCAGTACCTGAATACCTCCTCGAGCGAAAAAGGAAAGGATTGCTGGAACTTTTGCGACTACCCGAGCCATTGTAGGTGGGGCGATAAAGTTGGTGTTGAGAGCAAGAGTCGCAAGGCAAGGGAAAGCGTGAAAGGGGCTGTAACTGAGCCCAAACGAGGTCTAACAACACCAGTGAACCACGAGATCGCACGGGAGGAGTGTGGTGCTGCCCAAGAGAGTTCAGTGATCTCAAATACCAGGCCTTCTGGGTTTAAGGAGGAGTTCGGAGAAGCTACCGACGCCCACGCAGCAGTTTATTGCAGAGATGACCCTTCAAAGGACGAATTTCCAGTCTGCTGCCAGTCCAGCTCAGATGGTAATGATGATGACGACAACCGACCTCCTGGCGCAGGCGCTATTGCTATTACCTATTTTAATAACGAATGCTCTGCTAGCATCGCCGCGGCAACTGTTCCCTTGGCTCCGCTCAGCCCTGTAGGGAACTATAATCTGCTTGAGTTCGATTCCGAATCTCGCCCTCCGAGTCCTATTGGTACGAATGCTGAGCTTGGGTTCCAGGGGCTGGAAGTTGACGTTCAAGCAGCCAGGAATGCTGTTGGAGGTTTGTCTATTCCATCGTTGGAGATGCTGGGCCACAGACGTAGAAATAGTATGGATAGTGGGTATGGCTCTGGTATCAGTGAGAGAGAGCGTCATGTAGAGTAATTTTTTGATATAGATCTAGAGTCAAGGCGCATGCGGTAATGATTGGTTCGGAAGCACTAGAACGGAATGATAATTATGGGCCTAGTACCGGAGTCACCGGTTCTATCATTTTCCGTATCCAATACCCCATACCCCGTAACCCCTATCTACATACTACTAGACTGATTTTGGTCAGAGTGATGGTTCCAGCTTTGCTCCGTGCTTTCCGCAGTTTCCTGTGTCCAAAAGCAAAACTATGCCAACTGGCGAGCTTGAACGGCAACTCATTTTAGAATAACTAATCATGGCCGACGAGCCGATTCAACTTGGCTCTCTCAGACAAATTACTGCATGGGGTTTCGGATTCTAGCGAAGGGTAGTTCGGTTACAGCGCTTTGCAGACCTAGAGTACGGAGTAGTCGAATATATATACTTAGGAGGTCGAAAGGTATCAGAGACGATGTACTTGTACTTGTATATACATAGTGTACTGCATATCCCCGCCCCCAGCTCCCGTCACACCGCCGGCAAAGCACAGACAGGTTTGATTCAGCAGAGCTCAATATCTGTGCATAATGTTCATACTCAATGCTGCGGCAATCTTCCGCTTCCGGCGAAACGGAAGTCTAATGGCCCTAGTATGTTTGTCTAGTTTCTTCCACACCAGTTCCAAAACCTCTTCAACGAGCTTTCTTTGAGACGCGAAATCGGATGGAGAGGATGACTGCAGTTGTAGCGTCTGGAGCGATAGATTTGAGGTCTGTATGAACCATCATTAGAACGCCATCACTCCGACGTCTGGGAAGTATCTCTTGGAGGCGATTCTTAAAGCGGCGAACGAAAGATTGTGGTCGCAGATCTTCTAATTGGATGCAAAGACCTTCACAGCGAACGACTCAAAATTTTCCCGATTCGTCAATTAACACCATGGACAGTCGAACAATCGGCATATTGGGCGGTGGGCAGTTGGGTCGAATGCTGACGGAAGCTGCTCACCGTATGAACCTCAAGATCGCGGTACTGGACTCTGAGGACGCACCTGCGAAACAGGTCAACGCTCGCCATCCTCACGTCAATGGCTCCTTCGCAGACCCAAACGCCGTTCGAGAATTGGCGAGGCAGTGCGACATCCTGACCATTGAGATTGAGCATGTCAATACGGAGGTGCTAGAGGAGATTGCAGAGACGGGTGTTGAGGTCATACAGGAGGGACAAATTTCACGAAGAAAGGTCAAGGTGCAACCGAATTGGAGGACTATTCGTGTTATTCAGGACAAATACATTCAAAAACAACATTTACAGTCTCTGGGTGTGGCAACGGTAGAATCTATGCCCTTATCTTCGAATTCGATGGAGGCATTGACAGAGGTTGGAAGAAACCTGGGATACCCATTCATGCTGAAATCGAGGACACACGCTTACGATGGTCGAGGAAACTTCCCAGTCAGATCTCCTTCCGACATAGCAGCCGCCCTCAAGTCGCTCGGGGGCAGGCCGTTGTACGCAGAGAAGTGGATAGATTTTGCACATGAGGTAGCGGTAATGGTGGTCAAAACCGAGGATGAGGCTTCCGAAGGAGATGACTTTGCATGGAAACGAAACACGCTCGCATACCCCGTAGTTGAGACTGTGCATGAGGACAGTATCTGCAAGCTAGTATACGCATCCTCCTTTCATATGCCTTCCGTGTCGATGGAATCTACAAGGAAGGCTGAGATTATGGCGAGGAAGGCAATTGCAGGGTTCTGGGGGAAGGGTGTTTTCGGGGTTGAAATCTTCTTAACAGGCGAAGGTGAGCTAGAAATCTAACCGTACAACCCCCTGGATTTCTGCACAAGAATTATGAGTGACTGATTACTTTTTAATGTATAGGCGAGCTGTTAATTAACGAAATCGCGCCTCGTCCCCACAACTCTGGTCACTATACTATCGAAGCTTGCCAGATATCACAATTTGATGCTCATCTCCGAGCCATCCTCAATCTACCCTTTCCAGTCGGATCAAATGGGAGTGATTCGGTCAAACAGGGTACCTGGTCCCCTGGTATCCGGCTTAAGGCGAATACAGCCGTAATAATGCTCAATATCCTAGGCGGCTCACGCCCTGACTCTCATGTTCCTGTTTGCCGACGAACTCTGGTGACACAAGGTGCGACACTACATCTTTATGGGAAGGGTGAATCACGGCCAGGGCGAAAGATGGGCCACATCACATTGGTTGCTGGGACGCTACAAGGCGCCCAGAAGCTAATAGAGCCTCTAATACATATGGTCGACCGTGTGAGGTCAGAATGCCGTGGACAAACCCCGGCTTCTGGGTCTCTGCATTCACCTTCGACCTCTTTCCCGGCTTACGAAACACCCCTTGTAGCAGTGACTATGGGATCAGATTCTGATCTGCCGGTGCTGAAACCTGGCATCTCACTTCTCCGCGATCTTGGCATACCCTTCCATGTTACCATCACCTCTGCTCACCGTACACCAAGCCGTATGTTCGCCTTCGCGCGAGAAGCTTCATCGAGAGGCATCAAGGTGATCATTGCTGCGGCAGGTGGAGCCGCACATCTTCCAGGGATGATAGCGGCTAGCACGCCCTTACCTGTAATTGGAGTGCCCGTCAAGGGAAGCACGTTAGACGGTATGGACAGCTTGCTGAGTATTGTTCAGATGCCTGTATGACCCTCCTGACCCGAGTTTTGAGGGAATTGATTTTACTGATCACCGAGACAGAGGGGTGTACCCGTGGCTACGGTAGCCATCAACAATTCGATAAACGCAGCGCTCTTAGCGGCGAGAATTTTAGGCACGTACGACGTAGATATCAGGGAGCGTGTGGGAAAATACACAGAGGAGATGGAAGATGGCGTTCTGGAAAAGGTTGACAGGTTAGAGCAAGGATGGGAAGATTACACGGTCTGAAGATGAATTAAGAGCGCGAGCTTTGTTACACAACAGAAGCAAGACGAAGGAGAGAAAACCCCTACCGCACGGCATTGTACTGTAATGCAACATTGCCAGACCCGATAGTACCAGGAGGGGGGGTCGGGTAGCCGTCCCCGCATTTTACTATACCTATTAGGGCATACCATTACTCAATACGAATTCTCTGCAAGGTCACGCATCTGATTTAGACAGCATTTCGTAACTGCAACAGACGATGGCAACACGTGGAAAGAGATCGGGTCAGGTGGCGAGGCAGAGAAAATAGGAATAAAGTCTAACGACCGAAATGACTTGACGGTTTGGAGTCGCTAGCTGAGTACGAACGAGTGCAGTGTGTGCAGCGAGATCGTGACCCGTCGTCACAGCGTCAACATGGAGGCGCAGCTCGCAAAAGCTCAACCGAGGACACACTTTCAGGTACCCGAGGGCCGTGAACACAAGCGAAACACAGTGCCATATGCATGTGCTGATGTGCTGATGTGCTGATGTGCGAATGTTCGGATGTGAGTGGTGCTGTGTCCCAGCGATTTAAAATATTGCAGGATTTCAAACCAGATCACACGGTTGCCAGGCCCCAGCATAGAAGGCGCCTAGAACACGACACGAACATGAAGCGGAAGAAGGGCAAGCCTGTACGGAGTATAAGAGAGTAGGACTGCCCTGCAGCGACATTGCAGACACGGCAGAGCGACTGAGACTGTGAGAGACCGCTGCGAGGCACAATAGTCGCTCATAATCAATAAGCTCAGCAGCCTCGATTTATCGTTATTTCTTTATTCCCAGCCGAAGAGCGCCTCTTCTGCCGTTCGTTTGTCGTTTGACCTGCCTGACCCGACCCAACAACCGTCTTAGAGTATAGAGAGACGTACGAGACGGAGGAAGACAAGCACTGTGTTGCCTATTCTGTCGGTTCTTTCGGTTCTGTCGGCTCCGTAATAACAACCGTTTTGCTTACAGCCACTCCGCTTTTCCGCGCCCGCGAATCGACGGAAGCCCCGATCTGCCGCCACGTTTCGGCCAGGATCCCAGCTGTCCGCCCTGGCTCTGTACTCGCATGTAGGTCGTCGGAATGCTCGTTGAAATCTGTTGAACACCCCCTGCTTGGCCTCTTCCTATTAATTCCGCTCATGCAAGTTTGCAGAGGTCGAGGTTTTACTTGTTCGCCCTGCTTTCTATTTTGGTGATGTCGGAGGAGTGCATGAGATCGGAAAAACACCCTTGTTCGTGGTTTTTGCCCTGAACAAGACGGCGTTTGCTTCTACCTAGCGGGCACACTCGCGTCTTGGCAGAATTTCGTGCTCCACCTACTCCTCTCTTCTTCCACAAACTCTCACAGCAACACGAGGCAGCTCTTCAGCTCAGTCGTCAGTAGGCTGATTGAGAGTTTCCGTTAGTTTGCGCAAGGTTACAGTTCAGGAACAGGGCACCTTGTTGGTGTTTGACGCGCCCTCCAACATAACGACCTGTCCCTCTTCGCTCATCATCCATCAACATCACCGATCTCTTAGCTCATTCGGAGTGAACCAGCCATCACCATGACGGCAACTACAGAATATCCGTTGCATAACAAGGTCATTGACCAGATGTTACGCGAACCTGGGCGACACCCGTCTCCTCAGCCAACGCATATGAGTCTGCAAGGGCTGCAGCAGAACAGAATCCTACATGACCAGAGCCCAGGCTACGAGGCCCCTAAGTTTGAGGGCAAAGAAAAGCAAATGGAGCAGGGTGAGTTTGTTCATTCATCTGTATTTCGCATTGAAAAAGGGGATCAGCGAGTCTTAATGGGCGCGTCTCTTGCGAATCAAACTAACCTGAGACGCAATAGTAATGGATCAGATCGAAGCAAAAGGGTTCATACCTCCGGACTTCATCGAATCGGAGACCCAATGGTTCTACAGTGATCTTGGAATCGATGACATGTACTTCCAAACAGAAACTGTGGAAGCCATTGTTAACCACATTCTCTCTCTCTATGCTGCGAAAGTTGCTGCGTTCGCTCGCGATGACAAGCGTCTAGAAATTCGATTAGACAAGGAGGCTGAAGACCATGCTGTCTACATTGATACCAGCAAGCCTGGTGTGAGCAATCTTGATGGACCAAGGTACGAGCAGAGGATTGATGAGAAATACCTCAACAACTCGACCGCGAGCGAGAGCTACCGTGTGGAGACATTTCGCTCTGTGAGCATGCCTGGCGGCACTGATCAGCGCCAGCTCCGCTGCTACTTCGTCTACAAGTGTCAGTTTGCGAATCCCAACCCTGAGCCAGACGAGACAAGTTTGGATATCGTTGGTGAGACGACTTTCTTGCAAAAGGCGACTAGTAATACCAAGGAGATCTATCAGGAGGTCGTGCAGAACGTTGTTGCGAGGATGGGACCGGTGATTGAGATGTTTGAGATCGAAGGCTCTAGGGAGAAGCGACTGGTCATTGGTCACCGACAAGGCAGTGCGATGGGGATGTTTTCGGCGCTGAGTGATTTGTATCACTACTACGGAGTTACCAGTGCTAGGAAGTATGTTGGTAAGTCTTGGGTGCTCTCCTTTATCAACCGTTTTCTGCCTCCTAACATAGAAACACTACTTCTATCCTACGCCATTAAATGGATATTATCCCTTTTACTAACTCACCGCAAAGAACAATTCTCAAACGGTGTGACTGTCATGTCAATCTACCTCCGACCTCTTCCGCAGTCTCTCGAGACCGCTAGGTTCCCTCCTATCGAGGCGTCAATTCACCAGATAATGAAGGAGGTGTCATTGTTGTTCTGTATTCCGCAGAACAAATTCCAAGCTCACTTTGCCATGGGCCGCTTGAGTTTGCAAGAGACGATCTATGCTCACTGCGTTTGGGTGTTTGTAAGCCACTTTCTCAATCGACTTGGTATGTTTCCGTGATTAGGCTTGTTGAGATCACCCATGGGTGCTAACTAGTGACAGGCTCTGACTATACGTCTTTGTCCTCTCTCCTTGATTCGAATAACAGCGTGCATGCGGAGATTCTCTCAAAGATCAAGCGTAGGCTTCGAACCGAAACCTTTACATCCGACTACATTCTGGAGATTATCCAGCAGTTCCCTAGCCTCATCCGTGCTCTCTATCTGGTCTTTGCCAACACCCATTACTGCCAGACTCGTGGTGAAAAGGACGATTTCTTGCCAACGCTAAGCTACCAGCGCTTGAAGATAGACAAGGTCCTAGGCGAGGTTGAGCTTAGTGACCTCATTACCAAGACTGTTTCTAACGATCACCAAGAGGTGGTCATGAACGCGTTTCGGGTTTTCAACGCGAACGTGCTGTAAGTATACATGCACGGTCTTTGAAAATGATCGCTTTGAAAGGGTCTTGCTAACATGACACTAGCAAAACCAACTTCTACACACCAACGAAGGTAGCTTTGAGCTTCAGAATGAATGCGCAGTTCCTGCCGCAGGCCGAGTACCCCCAGCCACTATTCGGCATGTTCTTGGTCATCAGCTCCGAATTCCGTGGATTCCATCTTGTATGGTCTTCTACCCCTTTGTGCTTTGCTGTGCAGACTTGGTGCATCTACTAACGGGATTCTAACAGCGCTTCCGTGATATCGCTCGCGGAGGTATTCGCATCGTCAAGTCTCGGAACCGCGAAGCCTATTCGATCAATGCACGGTCTTTGTTCGACGAGAATTATAATCTCGCCAATACTCAGCAGCGAAAGAACAAAGATATTCCGGAAGGTGGCTCTAAAGGGGTGATTCTGTTGGACGTTCACCACCAGGATAAGGTGAAGGTTGCGTTTGAGAAATACATTGATAGTATTCTCGACCTTTTGCTTCCGCCCACTAGCCCAGGCATCAAGGATCCTATCGTGGATCTACACGGGGAAAGAGAAATCTTATTCATGGGCCCGGATGAAAATACTGCTGACCTGGTTGACTGGGCTACGGAGCATGCGAGAAGGAGAGGCGCACCGTGGTGGAAATCTTTCTTCACCGGAAAGGTAAGGAGAAAGAAATATTTTTCCACCCTTAAGACTACCTTCACTAATGCTCTCTCTAGAGCCCGAAACTGGGCGGTATCCCGCACGATGCGTACGGCATGACCACCATTTCCGTTCGAGAGTTCGTCCTTGGCATTCAGCGGAAGCTCAACCTCAACCCAGCCGCTTTGAAGAAGATGCAGACTGGTGGTCCAGATGGTGATCTCGGATCTAATGAGATTCTGCTTAGCAATGAGAAGTATACCTCTATTGGTGAGTCATAATTTAGCTCCAATCTCTTTTTCCATTCACCGTTCTAGCGAGATGATTTCATTTGGTTAATTGTGATAAAAGTTGATGGGTCTGGTGTACTCGTCGATCCGAACGGAATCGATCATGATGAACTTATTCGCCTTGCCAAGAGACGTGTAATGATCGACAAGTTTGATATTTCAAAATTGTCGCCAAAGGGATATCGCATCCTTATCGATGAGACGAACGTGAGGCTCCCGACTGGTGAGCTTGTTTCCAATGGCATGACGTTTCGTAACCTTTTCCACTTGCGTGGAGGCAACTACTGCGATCTCTTTGTCCCATGCGGAGGTCGTCCTGAGGCAATCGATCTTAGTACCGTTAGCAAGCTCATTGTCGATGGGAAGAGTACAATTCCTTATATCGTCGAGGGTGCCAATCTTTTCATCACTCAAGATGCCAAGCTTCGACTCGAGAAGGCTGGAACCGTTCTCTTCAAGGATGCTTCCGCCAACAAAGGAGGAGTGACTAGCTCTTCGCTGGAAGTCCTTGCTTCTCTCTCCTTTGATGACAAGGGTTTCATCGAGCACATGTGTGTCCAGGAAGATGGAACTAAGCCACAGTTCTACATTGACTACGTCAAAGAAGTCCAGAATGTCATCAAACGTAATGCAGCATTGGAGTTCGAGGCAATCTGGCGCGATCACCAGCACACTGGAAAGCCCAGAAGCACGATCAGCGACGAATTGAGTGTGGCTATCACGACTTTGAATGAAGAATTGCAGAGCACTGATCTGTGGAACAACCATGAGCTCCGCCGATCCGTGCTCGGGGATGCTCTGCCAAGGTTGTTGTTGGACAAGATCGGGCTTGATACCATGCTTGAACGGGTAAGCAGCAGTCTCTCGAGGTGATTGAAAGAGTGTTTCTCTTTGCTAATCTTGCGGACTCAGGTTCCGGATAACTACCTTCGTGCAATCTTCGGGAGCTATTTGGCGAGCAAGTTCATCTATGAGAATGGCAGCAACCCAAGCCAGTTCGCGTTTTTCAACTTGTAAGACTCTACTCCCCCACTCCTCACGCTGAATTCCTTCTCTCGAGATATGATTCTGACCTGCCCGTTCGAAAACAGCATGTCTAAGAGAATAGCCAAATCGCATTAATGGCAATTCGTGCTCAACTCTAGGTGGTGGGTGGCTTTTTATCTCAACTGTCGAAAAAGAGCGATTCCGCGTCACTTTTCTCGAGAAGGATCTCCAACTTTTCTCAACGGGAAAGGCGCAAGAAAATAATGAGGGACTTTTCTCTTGTATTATCAGCACCACGTTTTCTTTCTACAATTACCCATGCTAGACTGATTTGTGTCGCAAGCAAGAAGAAGATCGGAGCTTAGAAAAAAGATAAAAGGCCGCAGGAGATAGCGGGCAAAACGGGAATGGAAGAAAAAATGATGACGAAACGAACAAGGTATCGAACTCATGCAGGATTTCCTAGACTTGTCTCCCCTATACGTCCGATCGTAATCGTAGCCAGTGTATGTTTCTTTCTTCCCTCTCGCCCTTTGCTCGTGTATGTGATTTTGGGTGACTTTTGATTGAACGCGTGTGCCGTGAACGGGATATGCGGGAAACAAGCAATAGACAAGAAAGAAGACAAGATATCCAAGAATCCAACACTCCCGGCATTTATAGCAGTGACCTGAAGTGACTGCACGCGCGTGGTGTGCGCCGGTGATTGTTGTCGACCGATTGCAACTGCCTGGCTTCCCACTCGGTCCCCGGCCCATATCTACGGACCCGCCGCCCTTTCTCCCTTGCGACACGCACACCCGACACCCAACACACCACCCACTCTGCTCTCCCAACCCATCGCACCTTCCCTCACACTCTCCCTTCTACAGCAGACAGACCAGAGAACGCGTCGACGATCTCAATTTTCAAACGCGTAAGTTCGGGGGCGTTTTGGTTTTGCGGGTGGTTGGTTGCGCGCGCGTATCTATTCTGCGTGAGAGCTTGGTTTGGGTTATATCAAGGGCGCTCGCTCGCTTTCTCTTGCTGTCTCGTTTCTTCACGTTTACTCTGAAAAGGCGCTGTTTATCATGACCGCTGACTGACTGAACGCTTTACGGCAGGGAAGACATAAACCAGAGGAACGGAGAAAACGGAGACGGAAATGGCAGCAACTCGCTCCTCAACAGGCAACTCCAAGCCCGTGAGTAGTGCTCCTCACCAATCTCTCCAATAATCGCCCCCCAACTAACCCCCCTCCTATCCCACCAGCGCATCCGCCCCGAAACCACCACCACCACCTCCCCACCTCCTAGCAAACCCTCAACCTCGCACAAAAAATCCATGAGCACGAGCACGAGCATGAATGCGGGTGCTAAGAAACCCGCTGCGGCGCGTACGGCGAACACGTCGAAGCCACGTGCGCCGGTGACGTCGGGGAGGGTGACAAAGGCGGCGGCGACAGCGGGGGGGAAGAAGAAGGCGGTGGAGAAGAAAGTCGCGGAGAAGGTGGAGAAGGTTGTTGAGAAGGCAGAGAAAGTGGCTGCGAAGGGGGAGAAGAAGAAGGAAGGGGGGAAGAAGGTTTGTGTTTTTTCTGTTACTCCTGGTTTTTGCTTGACATACATTTCCCTCTCTCTCCATCCCATACCACATCCTTTCCTTATCCCCCAGAAAGCTCACCCCCCTTTTTCCAACCACCCACCCTAACTAACCTTCCCCACCAGGCCTCCACAACGAAAAAAGCACCCACCAAATCTCACTTCGCTGTTTCCTCAGACAAGGCCCCTGCTGCATCTGCTTCTTCTGCGCCCGCCGCTGCCCCGGCCGCTGCGGATAGTGCTAAGAAGGAGGAGGGGGCGAAGGCTACGAAGTCGTATAAGGAGTAAGGGGAAGGGGTTTGGTTGGTTGGTTTTGTGAACTTGCGTGATTGATGGTTCTGATATTTTTTCCTTGTTTCCGTTTCCTATAGTTTTCCAATATTATCTCGCCTCATCTCTTTGTCTGTCTTCCGTCCGCTGCGTCCTCATACATATACAGTTTTCTCCTTCCTTCCTCGCTTTTCCCTCTTCCTTATTTTTTTCCCTCTCTCTCAGCCTTATGGGAACATAAAGACTTTTTTGGAGGAATCCTGTCTATCTGTCGTCTCTCTGTTTTCCTCTGTCTCTCTACCTCACGATTGGTTTTTGTGTTTCCTTCCATCTCCTATTTCCTTTGTGAAAGACCTCCTGTATTCCCCTCAACTGTTGTATTTATTCTCTTTATAGTGTTTTTTCTCACTCCTTTACTTCTCACCTGAACATTTCTCCTGCCATCGCCTCCTTATTTTCTCCCCCGCGAAAGAAATAATATTTTGGGGATAAAGAAACAAACGATTGGATATGAATAGGAGAATTGGCCTTTATTTTTATTTTTATTGTTATTTTTTCCTTTTGACGATGATTTGATTGGTGATTTGATGAGCTTGGCTGGTAGGGGTGGCCGGATAGAATGGATGGCAGATGGATAGATAGATGGAATGAGTTGGGTCGATGGGAATGAGATGACGGATTAGACTGAAATCAGGGATGGGAGGATGATGGACGGACGTTCCCTTTATCTCTCTTCATTTTCTTTTAACCCATTCCTTCCCCATTTCTCCTTCCCGTTCCTCGGTGCTTTTTTTTTTTTTTTTTTTTGAATATGTTGCCATGTTGTGGTGAGAGGGAGGAGGATGGGAGGATCAAAGTGTAATGGCTAGGCTAAAGAAAGAATATATGAAATGGGAGGTGGGATATATGTTTTTCTGACTTGGGGGGGGGGGTTGTTTTTTTTTTTGTGTGTGTGGTGTGTCGGTTGAGAGGGGGCTTTTGCTTGACTCCCCCTCCCCATTCCCCCCCCCCCCCTAATAACTCCCAATTCACGCATCTGGTTGTAGATGATGAGGTGTTCGTGATCTAACTTAATTCGACATTCGAACTCTCCTCTCCTCTCCCCCTTCGCAGATAGAAAGGAGGAACGGTGGTGGTTCGTAGAGTTGGATGATGCTGTGGATGGGCTTCTTTCTCCATCCATCAATCACTTTCAACCATGTCAGCGATTCTCCTCACCTATACCCCCACCCCAATTTCTCTCGCCAATCGTGCAAAATAAACGGTTATTTCTTTCATTCAAGCTGAACAAAGAGTAGGATTTACATGTATGTATGTATGTATGTATGTATGTATGTACATATACATGCAAGCATGCATATATGTGCTAGGGGGGTATTTTTTCTTTAGTTCTAATTTTATATATATAACCATATACACGCAAACGATGAGAATTATATGTTATTTTTTATTTTATTTTTTATTTATTTTTCTTTTTTTGGGGGGATAAAGAGGAAAGGAAAAAAAGCCTGCTATCTGATAATGATGATTATGATGATGCGATGATGATGCAAATAAACAGATCCCTCAGTTCAAGGGGAGGGAGGTGGTGGGAAGTGGTGGGGGGGATTTTTTTAATTTAGTCATGGGTTTCGTGTATGTGTGATTAAAGGGCTAAGGGGGGGGGATGTATATGTATACCGAGCTTGGTATTCTGAGCCTGCAGTCCTAAATAAGAAAAATTAAAAAAGGAAAATGCCCTAAACCGCCTATCAATCTATCATCCAGAGCGCATCCGCATCGCATCTAGAGCTGGAACACCAACACCACAAGCGCGCCTGCAACACCTGCTAGCACAGCCGGGAACCTCGATGTCGCCGCCGCGCCCAGGAAGGTCGCTGGAGTGTTGCCTGCCGGGTTCGTGGAGTTTAAGGTTGGGGCTGGGTAGTACGAGCTTGCGAAGGTAGTGTAATGGGGGATTGGGTTGCCGTTTTTCGATGTAGGGTAAGCCGGGACATAAGTCGGGAGGCCAGGAGCGAGAACGACGCTGGAGCCACCGGTCACGAGAGCGACTTGCGGGACTGTGATGACGGTGGATACGGCATTTGCGACGAAGCTGTTCGGGATGGTTTGCCCGGCATTGACCCCCGTGGTTTCGGTACAAGGGATGGAGTAAGTCCCCATGACAGTGATTTCCGTCATCGGGACATTCGTAACCGCTCCAGCAACCACGGTTCCAGTAGCGGTTGGAGTGACATAGCCAAGGGTGATCGTCGATGGCAAGCCATAGATAAACGCTGGATTCTGAGGGACGTATTTAGCGCAGATCCCAGCAAGGTAGGAGATTGCGTTCTGGGCGTCGGAATCCGAGCCCCAGCATTGCACGCAGCCCATGACATTTGCGGTAAAGTCGGGGAGTTTGCAGAAGCAGTCTGAGTCGGCGTTGTGGGCGCAGCCGGTTTGGAAGAGCCAGGTGTTGAGGCATTTGGGGAGCACGTCTGGGCAATTGGCGGATGGGATTGAGGGGATGCTGGAGGTGGAGGTGACGGGGACTTCGGGGACGGATGATGGGGTGGAGGTTGAGGCGGTGACATGTGGTGACGTCGATGTGGTCGTTGGAGCTGGACCAGCTGGGGGGGTGAAGCACTTGTCGCCTGAAGTGTAAGTCATGCCCGGAGTGCAGGCGTAGCCTGGAGTGGTCGAGGTGGTCAAGACCGGAGCAGCCGTTGTGCTAGAAGACGAGGTTCCGGCAGCTGGGCTGGTGTAGCATATATCACCTGGAGTGTATGTTGAGCCAGGGGCGCAGACCTCGCCTGGGGTGGTCGTGGAAGTCGTTATAGCTGCAGCCGGAGTGGTGGTGGTGGTCGTTCCAGCAGCTGGGCTAGTGTAGCACATATCACCTGGTGTGTAGGTTGAACCTGGGGTGCAATAACCTGGAGTGGTTGCGGTGGTTTTAGCTGTAGTGGTAAGAATGATGCTCGGGGTAGTTCCAGCAGCTGGGATGGTGTAGCACATGTCACCTGGAGTGTAGGTTGAACCGGGTGTGCAGACAGAGGTCGAGGCGGTGGTCGAGACTGCAGCAGCAGTTGTGCTAGACGCTGAGGTTCCGGCAGCTGGGCTGGTGTAGCACATATCACCTGATGTGTAGGTTGAACCTGGGATGCAATAACCTGGAGCGGTTGTGGTGGTTTTAGCTGTAGTGGTAGGAATGGTGTTCGGGGTAGTTCCAGCAGCTGGGATGGTGTAGCACATATCACCTGATGTGTAAGTTGAACCTGGGGTACAATAACCTGGAGTGGTTGCGGTGGTTTTAGCTGTAGTGGTAGGAATGGTGCTCGGGGTAGTTCCAGCAGCTGGGATGGTGTAGCACCTGTCACCTGGAGTGTAGGTTGAACCTGGTGTGCAGACAGAGGTCGAGGTGGTGGTCGAGACCGCAGCAGCAGTTGTGCTGGACGTCGAAGTTCCAGCAGCTGGGCTGGTATAGCAAATATCACCTGGAGTGTATGTTGAGCCCGGAGAGCAGACGTAGCTTGAGGTAGTCGAAACCGTAGCAGACGTTTTTGAGGTCGTCGAAACCGTTGTAGTCCCAGCGACGGTGCTGGATGCGGAATTGCAGTTGAAGCCAATGCTGTGAATGCCCACACCGCAGCTTGACTTGCCACCGGTACTTGGAAGTCTGAAGGTGACCGATTTGGCGCCACCACACTGAGTGTTCTGCACGCTGGACCCGCTAGCCTTGCAAGAAGAGACATGTTTACATGTAGAGCCATCGTCCATACCATAGTGGAATTCGATGTCCGTGTCGAAATCCACAGAAACGTCGAGGTGGGAGATGGAGAATGAAGGTTTGCTACCGCAGGAGAATGAAGGGCTGCCTGAGGTGTCTGATGTTACGGTTCCTTTGATGCATTTGTCCTGGAGATAAGAATTAGTATCTGATATCAAATTGAAAGGAGTTGATCAAACTCACCTGGAAGCCTCTCTTCGTCAAATGATCCCTCTTGCCAAAAGAGTTCTGACAGCCAAATCCCGAGAATGAAAAGCCGCCATACGAGCTGAAAGAGCCAGTGGGCAAGGTGCTCCAGTCGAAGCCGGAACTCTGTTGGCTATTACACACGTTGTTTACGTTGGACGGACAAGAGAAAGAACCAGAGTCGGTCCAGCCGGTAGCTGCGACTTGCTGAAGCGCAAGGCCGAACGCAAAAAGTGAATTAGGAAACCCAGCTCGCATGATGACTTTACGATCAGCGAGAGTTGATGCGGATAGGAAAGAAAGCTGTGGTCTACGCAAAGCCGAGTAGTGGTACTAGTAGCTTGAATCTGCCAATTGGATCCAGCAAAAAGAAAGAAAGATGCCTAAATTCCAAAGCAGACAGTAGTGAATGGTTGCAGTTATTGTTATTGAATGGAACGACCGGACAGGACTGATAGCCTGTATTGTTGGTTCTAGAAAAGAGGAAAAGGAAACAGGAGAAAACGACAGCAGTAGAACGAATGACTGCCACAGATCCAAAGATACAAGAAGAAGGAGAAGAGAAATCCATTCTGCCCGGACATGCGTGGGTTATAAGCAAGCAACGGATCAGCGTCCTCCACCCCCTCCTCCAGTCCAGCACACAGCTCTGACACCCAACCGATCCCATCGGGCTCTCAGACACCAAACCATAAAGAGGCACCAAAAGAAAGAAGACAAGAAACCCTTGTGCGTCTCGTTGTAGCGGGTTGGAACGAAGGTTTTAGTCGACCGAGCCGTCCCCATTGCGCGCGCGCTCTGGGGCCATACCCAAGCATAGGAGAGGGAGTACGTAAGAGGAGGTTACCTGACTCGGATGTATGTGGTGGCTCTGAGGACAAGTTGAAACCCGCCACAGAAGCTTGAGCGCAACGCCCGGGGATATTTCTTTTTTCAGGAGGGAACTCGAGCCGTATGTCGACCTCCCGCTAATGCAAGGAACGGCGAGAAAAGCAACGACCAACGATATTCTTTGTCTTCTCCCTGAGGGGATGGATGCTTTCAGTAGTCAGCCAATCAGCCCTCGTAGTTTCAGCACAAAGGAGTTGGAGCGGTGCGGTAACGAGTTGGGCGCCACGGGAAGCTGAACGTTTTTTTCTCGTCGCAGACATTCAGTGCGCTACGGGGGTATTCGATCGAGATTGGCCCGCTTCTATAATTGAGATGGGGGGACGCGCGCGGGTGTTCCCCATTGGCAACGGTACTTTGTTCACGGCATGTTACTTTGTCTTTGTTGCCGTCTTCTAAAGTCACTGTATCAATGAGTTGGAAATAGAACAACAGGGACTCCCATCGCTTGTCTTTACTCTTGGTTTCAACAACCCCTTCCCCAGTCAGGAACAATCAGGTACCAGCGTACGCACCTGCAAGCCTACTAGCACGCATGTATGTCGCACGCTCATACGTTACAGCTAAAAACTTGCAGCTACATAACAACCTCAGACCAATACATTTCGAGATCCATGGCGTTTCGAACGAACAGATTACCCCAGCCAGTCAGTCAGTCAGTCGGCTACGGAGTACCTACCGCTCACATCTCGCAGCCCCGAAGCGAATGCAGAATATCTGGCTCTAAAGATAGGATTCGCGGATACGAATCGGAAGGGCCGGTCCAACAGAGACCGTTTCAGGTCCGTGGACGCACCCTTCCATTTCATTCTTGTTACACAACTGGCTCGGTAGAGAAAGGCATAGCCACAATCCATTGATGGGAGATCTGTGGGGTTATTCTGGTTAAAAGACGAGTAAAACAATTCCCGCGCCTATCTCTCTGAAGAGAGGAAGAAAGACGAGAGAGAATATCACCGCGGCCCGACTTTGACACAACGCTCCAATCCCCTCGCCATGATAGTAGAGTAAAGTATGTACAGTGGTAGCGAAGAAGTCTTCATACACCAACCAAAAACCGGTAACGACCACTTCCGCAGCCATTTTTACAACAACCCATGGTCGCATTGACTTGCAAAGTAATTTAGAAGTTAGATAGTACTCAGTATAAATCAATTTAAAACTTAGTTCACAATCAATACTTATAATTCTTTATTGAATTTGTCTCACTTTCTTCAACTTGTCGAATAGTCCTAGAATCCTTGCCGACCTCAAATATTAACTTGTCAGTCCAGATCATTGACTGCCACTCATCAATAGTCTGTCCTTATGCTCCCTACACCATATAAGTTGTGCAGTTCAATGCTCTTTCTTCATATAAGGCTTTACTCGAGCTTTTCATCTGTGGATACCTTTTCTTGATAATATTGCACGCGTAGTCTGAGAATGGAGTTGATGCTCACTTTTTCCTGGAGTCGACAATTCAGTAATAATAAAACTATTATTGGCTTCAGCAATCTGACAAAGATTTCTCTCACTTCGTTTACTAGCCTTTAAAGGATGTCCTGGCCGATTCTGGTTTTGAATGGGATTGTGGGGGCGTATTTGTGAGCGGCGTATAATAGATACCACTGTAGGTTGAAGGAGAGCTTCAAGTAAAGTAATTTGAGTATATGATTTACCAGCATTATACCAGGTAACAACAGCTGATCTTTGAATATCAGAAACTTCTTTCCATTTAATCTTTAGTTTAGATAGCATTAAGTTGATTGCTGATGTTGAATGTAGGTAAAAAATATTTTCTATATATAGTGTAAAAAACCTCAAAAATAGCGGAGTGTATGAACACTTCTTCGCTATTACTATACAAACTAGGCGACAAAAGTATGTACTCTCTTCGTAGTAGCGACATATGTCTCCAAAGTAAATACATAATAGATTCTTCACGCAATAGCCCTAAGGGCGAGTGGACAACACCACAACAGGCTCGAGTTATTGCCCTATGTTGGGACTTTGGTCTGAATTACTCTTAGATTTACCAACAAACCAGTGTGCCTATAGCCACTTTCCGGAGATGGTTGACTGCTGCGACCGTCTGACGAGCCTGCCCTAGGTGTACTGGACGTCCTTCTAAGGTCATCAAATGAGATGATTGACTACTTTTGCGTACTGCAATTAAAAGCTCTCATAGCAGACGACTATCTTAAAGAAAATTGGAATAAGAATGTAATCGTTCAGTTTCCTCTAGGACAATCTCTCAAGTCCTAGCAAAATTGGGCTACTACAAATGCAAAGCCTGTCACAAGCTCTTCATTTCCTCCAGTGCACAAGCAAAATTAAGAACTTTTATTCAACAGCATCTACATTGGAAAAAAAAAGATTGGCAACAAATAATGTTATCAGATGAATGCTCTGTTGAGCTAGGTAGATAAAGAGTGGAGTAAATTATCTGGACAAAAGGAGAGCGCTTCTGTTTGGACTGCATTCAGCTGAAGTTGTATTAAGGAAGCACATCAGTGCATATTTAGTGATCAATTGGATATAATTGGAAGTCACCTTTGATATTTTTGGATGGGTCAGGGCCACGAGGTGGTTGTACCAAGAAGGATAACATTGAATAAGTTCTTGAGCCTATTGTTTTATTGGCCTATTGTCACAGTAGGCCAAGCTGTTCCAGGCATAGGTCGGTCAACTAGGTCGCAACTATAGGGGCTCAGTCGATGTCGGCTAAGCAACTTTGAAGTTAGGAATTTATTGTAGGTCAGAGGCCTTGCCTCGGGCAACACCTTGGTGGACAACAACCACAGGGCTACATATATATGAGACTGATGAGTGGCTTTCTAGAACCCCTATCGGTCAATACTTTTATCTACCTTAGATAGACCTTAGTTGTAGCCAGGCCAACTATAGTCTATACCATATCCTATACCTGTCTTACTTTCCGTCTACCTATGTGATCATCAGCTGGGCTGACGCAGCCCTATTATTCCTAATTAACACTTATGACATCCAGGCTGCTGTCCACTAGTTGGCAGTGACAATTGACTGATCGAACCCCATCGTACCTGTCAGCAAAGAAGGGGAATGGATTCATGTATGGAGAGAAGGAGCATAGAGGATAGCGGATTGGTAGATAAGCTGAGGGTACAAATAGAGGCCTTGACCTTGTAGTAATCAGCTCTAGAAACAGCAATGAGGGGGCTAGACAGGAGGGGTGAACACTAGACCCTCATGTTAGAAAATTTGATAGCCATAGCGAACATACTAACCAGGAGCATTCCAAGTACAAACCTAACACCACTGACACTCGGGTTGACCAACTCATCACCACAACTGGAGTCGCCAGAAATCCCACAAACAACACCGCCAACAGCAAATCCATTCAGACTTGCATTACCACCAGAATTTAATGGAAAAACGGTCTGAGTACAGCGACTTTGTCAGTCGGCTAGACCTGTACTTTCTACTGAATGAATGTGCCTTCCATACTGATTATCAACAACTGCTCTTCACAGTCTTGCAACTAAGAAGCTCAGCCTATAGGTGGGCAGAGCTGAAAATTTAGAAATATGAAATGGGTAGAGTAGCGGTGGTCCTTTGAATGGAGGACTATAGTCTATTTATGGCAGAGCTAAAGAAAATGTATGATGACGGAAACGTGGTGATAATGGCCGAGAGGCAGATCAGAGTACTAAAGCAAATCCATAGTGTTCAGGCTTACATGATAGCCTTCCAGATATAGGCAGCCAGGTTGCAGTCCTAGGGCAACACCATCCTCGCATCACAGTTCTACGTCGGCCTGAAGAATAACATGAAGGATGAAGTTGCAAGAGCAGGCCGGCTGACTGATCTGGAAGGCCTAATCGCCCTCGTCCTCTAACTCAACTTTCGATGGTATGAATATAACCAAGAGAAGATGGACAAAGGAAATGGCCTAGGATCAAGCTGATCAAATCGTTACACTATGTAACGATTCGTTAAGCCTAGGTCCAACCTGGGGCTTAACGATCCTGCGTCTAAGGACTTGGGTTGCGAGATAAATCTCTATTGCTTAGACAGCTGGTTACAAACGACAAAGGGTGT
>JAJDMY020000359.1:0-44022 GCA_022345705.2 Sabuloglossum arenarium
AAATGTAAGTAGAGTATGACCCTCTTATTATGGAGAATTTGGTAGCAAGAATATGTGTGAATAGCTTCATTCTATATGCTCTCGATGAGAGGGGGCCTCGATTCATCGAGTACCCCGCTCGACGAGTGGGGGGCCACTCTGCGAATGGGGTACACTACTCGCCGAGTGGTGTACCCACTCCATGGAGCTGCAAACTCTGCGAACGGGGTGCAACACTACCTTAACGAAATATCCAATATACTCTGGTCTCAATACGTATTTCCAGCTCCTCGATTCAGTCACATCACATCCAACATTGCAGAGTCTATTAATTCCTCTTGGGATGAATATCGAAAACTACCTATTCTATGTCTATTTACAGCAGTATAGGTAAAAGTTATATCTACGATGCACCTTTGTCGCCACAAACCTCATTGCTCCAGATGCATTACAGATTATGCAAAAGAAAAATTGGATTTAAGCTATCAAGATGCATGAAGATATAAGGTAAAATTTGCAGAAAATGGGCTGGCGCAGATATATATTCCTGAAGGATCTAGCTATATTGTTGATCTCAAAGAAACACATTGCTCCTGCAGCGAGTTTCAAAAGTTTATGATTCCTTGTTGACACACTGTAGCAGTATGCCTATGGCAGACTGAAGACCCTTACGATTACGTTGATGACTGGTATTCAATTGCGTACTACAAGCAAACCTACTTCCGCCATATGCACCCGATATGTGAAGAAGATCTGGTAAACGACTACAGCGATTGCGAAGCTCCCGAAATAGCAAAGCAATGAGGTCGACCTAAGAAGAAACGGATTAGGTGGGGAGATAGAGGTAGTCGGAGTGTTATTTGTCAGCATTGCAAGCAGAAGGGACATAATCGTCAAAGCTGCAGGAATGCTGCAGGATGAAGGCAGAATTCGTGGCATATTAGTAAATAAAGGTGGGTATGCGAGTAATAAAAATTGATTTTCGTGGCATACGAGTAATTATCCCTATTTCAAATCCGAATGCAGACTATTGAGTTTAATGCGCAAACGCGAATAGGGGCAAGCCAATTAGCTTGGCGCCCAGGCGCCCAACAAGAATTATCTTCTACTCTCTACACGAAGATTAATCGATCATTGTACATAACAATCTAATCGATCCCTCAATATAATCTCCAACAACTATGACATCCTATCGTTCAGCCACTTTTTAGGACCTTCTTATTTAGGAAGGCCGAAGCAACTCAGGTCCGAGCATATAGTTATGCTCGACCTGCTTGCTCTTCGCCCTCTGGCAGAGCAATCGCTTTTATATGGAGAACACCATATTCAGTGTTCCTTGGGCTAGAGAGCGAGGAGCTCTCTGCCATGTTCTTGGCGGCGGAGGTGTGCGGCAGCAATATGCTGCCCATACCCAAGCCGCCGCCTTCGATTCTACTGCACTCAGAAGCATATAAACTCCTGAGCATGCACTCGCTCTTTGTATCTAGATAAGCTATTCAATCGATTCTATTCTACTACATAAGTTCCTGTGCCTCCGTGACTCACATCTCCAATATCCCTCACTACCGACTTCCTCCTCGCTATCAACCCCCGTCCTACCGTCGGATCTCACCTGACTCTACCTACCTCCTTTATAAATCTCAATACCATGTCAATTTAAGTAGACCCCTCAAGTACAACGATTAGCTGCCACGCTCATTGCTCAACTTGACATCCCGACAAGCTCCAAAACCCTACACTAGGACCCCTCAAACAAACTGTCCCAAATAAGACCCGAGATGAAATACATTGCCCTATAAAGTGACCCAGCTTAATTAGCTTCATAGTTAAGAATAATGTTAAAAGGGGCCTTTGTACGTGTGGGTTCTTACACGGTGAAGGAATCCATCACCACGATATTATGAAAAGAATCAGATTTGATTGAGGCTACTACCACTGTACTATTCTGGGGCGTTGTGTGGCTGAGATTTTGCCCTCCCGTGTGGAGCTCTCTCCTCGAGGCAGGGTCGCGTACTAGCACGAGGAGTGCGACCAACCAAATACAAGCCAAGAAAAGTGCAAACTGCGGCAAACACACCCCGAATCTGGAGGGTGAGCCTGGCGCTTTATGCTCGCGCGAGCCGAGTGCTCAACAGGGTGAATATCAAACTGCAGCTAGCTCCATCCTATTCAAGCAGGTGAGCGACGCCATACTGTGGTAAGCGCTTCCATATGATCGGTCTCATCGAGCCCCTCGATGCGACCTAAATAGGCAAGCTCACTGCTCACCATTTGAAGCGTTATTCAACCTACACCAACCTCACGACCTCGCACAACCTCACGCTTCATCCATATATGGCTCCACTAGATCGCTCTCTAGGCCGCAACGTACGCTTCTCAGACGAGCGCAATCCAGACGCCATCCTCGGCGGACTAATACAAAATGGTTCTGTAACGGAGATGAACTTTCTTTCAATGCTGAACATAGTCCTTATTACCACTTCACCTATTCGAGTCTATGTAAAGGCCACTGGCGCCCCAGTCCTACAGGCAGACACCCCATTGCAGTTGGGAGATTATATAGTCGCCTGTAATGGTAAGTCTACTTCTATGCTTTGTTAGGGTTTCTAAACTGATTAGCTGGCTAGACCAGATCCACATTAACAACGAAGCATGGCTCCACCGAGTTATGTCGCATAGCGTCTCAGGTCGGGAAGACAGCTTTCGTAATAGAATCCGAGCCCGAGATCGCAAGTGCGTTATATCGGGTGTAGCGAACAAGAGACCTGCAGATAACTGGACAGCCTTTGAAGCAGCCCATATCTTCCCTCTCGAGCTGGAAAATTTGTGGATCGAGTTTAATTATGGGCGGTGGGTAGATGATATAGCCGACGATACTGGAGTTTCGAAAATCAACTCTTGTCAGAACGGATTTCTGCTTCAGTCGACTGTCCACCAAATGTTCGATCAGTATCTTCTCTCTGTGAATCCTGACGTGCGTATATCTGTTATATTAATTGAATGCCTATACTAACTACTAGTTAAAGGATAACCACAAGATCACAGTCTTTGATATCGATATTTTTGGTTTTGATGGTCGAGTTCTCGACCCAGTATGTCGTAACCCAGAAGATCCCCACTGCGTATCCGATCAGCTCCTTAGATGGCACTTTCGGCAATCTGTCCTCGCAAATGTAAGAGGTGCAGGTGAGCCAATTTTTGAGCATGATTTCCCACCGGGAACTGATATAATGAAGGAAATTCGTGAGGGGCCATATGCGCAGGAAAGGTTTGAAAAAGAACTTGCTATTAGGTTTCGAGGGACGGTCTAACGAGGAGCTCGTTTGCATCTAGAAGTAGAGCAGTCCAAGCACTAGAAAGGGTATATGATGGCTTTGTTGTTATCCTAGAGACTCGCTTTAGTCTAGTAAACCCCTCTTCATGTCGTGTCACAGTTAATACAGAGGATGCCACAGTTTGATCTTTTCCTGTACAACCTTTACGTATGCTACCTTCCTCCACTAGGTTCGGAACCCTACAATCATCCTATACGTTTAGTATTCAATGAGAACCCTCTATGTCGTATGTGAAAGTTAAAGCCATCTTGGAATTCTGGTCTTTCTAATACAAGCTTGAGCTCTAGCTCAACACAATGCTAATCTCCATGATACCATTGCAACAAGGTCCAGTTTCCCTAGTTCTAACTCTTCACATTTTCCTAGATGAATAGTGTCTTCATCACGAAGTATCTTATTTATATACTCCCCCGCACCGCTCAAGCCAAGGATGATCGCACAAGCACGGTGGAGAGCTAGAAGGTCTCTGCTTGGGAGGTCAGTCTGGTTTCTACCGACGAACTGAACCTGCCCTCTGTTATTCGGTGGCCGGGGTCTAGAGGGGATTGGTCTAGATCTTCCAGGAGATCTTTTGAAGATATAGGTATGAGCCTATTGTGTCATGCTGTTAGAAAAACGTCAAACTCATCGAAACTAGTTTCTACCTCAGGCTCTTCTTCGAGATACCACAATAGTTGCCCAAAGGAGTGGTGAAGCTCTGTAGCCAGCGTCATGGCATTGAATGGCTTATCAATCTCTACACCGTCTACAAGTCGCTCAGCATATGGGTGAAACAGTTTCATAACATCCCAGAACGTGGCTTTTTGAGTGTCACTAGTAGGCCATTAGTTATAGCCCTAAAATACTAATCCTGATAGCAACATACAGTAGAGAATTCTCGTGTGTCGTCTCACCTAAAGCATGAGGTATTATATGTGCTACCTCTGTATATGCAACTGTATCATCGTTGAGGGGTACGCCACTGTCGTCAACCATCGGATTTCGGTTTAAAGTAGTTGCCATATCAAAGAGGCCTGAGACCATGCATCGATGGCCATCTCTAGCGAGGCAGATAGCGCGCAGGTTGGAAATTCGATCGAGCGTTGGTATATGATGCACGCCATCACCAGTCGGAGTAAGATGTGGCGTAGGCTGAGGGGTCTTTACAGCTTGTCCCCTGACTGCCCATTATTAGTCCATTATATACTAGCAAGTAGCTAAGCTAGTGACGTTGGAGTCTTTAGGCTTATCGAGCCCCTTGATTCGGCCAAGGTAGAACTTACAAGGTAGAAAGAAGAAATAAACTAGATGATTGGCAAGCTCCATTGTACGTTTCTGAACCCAGGGTGGTGACGATGGTGACCACGCAGGGACAGACTGCTCTAGACGATCAAGGACTTGTGTGAAAGAGACTGGATCAAGGCTATTCCCGGACTCTTCATAATAGTTTCTCAGGATGAAGGTAAGAAAGTTCTCTTTACCCTGTTCACTGGGATTGTGCTCAAGCGAAAGTCGAAGAAGTAGAATAGGATTAAAATTTAGTGGAGTGAAAGAGGTTGGATCCAAGGGTTCGAGAACTTGGAAAAAGATTGCCTCTGCTCTCGAGCGTTCCGAAGCACTCAGAGGGTGGTGCCCGAAGTCCAAGATCAACTCGAGTGATTGCTGGCGACGAAAATGAGGTACTGCTTGCATGCTGTGGCTGGGGGGGGGGTGATGTTTAGAGAATGAAATGGTGGATGAAATAGTGGGATGTGCTCGCGCGAGCTTAGGGTGAGCACCACGCAGGCTCACCTAGCTCACCGTTTAAAGCGGCAGCAACTGGGTGAGGCAAAAGGTGAGTGCGCCGCAGTTTGATCTTTTCTTTTATCGCCAAGAATAGAAATATTATATTAGGACGACCTGAGCAAATGGCAAGAGGGACGAGGATAGTGACCGTGATAGCTGACTAGCTGCGGCTTAATGAACAAGCTTATAGGGGAAGATGGGGTCTCGTACTAGGCAGACATGTGCTATGGCAATTTTATCGTCATGATGACGCGCGACGATGTAGGCCGACCATAATAAAAATAGCGCTGATACCTTTAATCGCGGGTCGTCGATTCATAATTCTCCGTGCTGGAAGTTCACGAATTGTTCAATCTGTTCAAATGATTCGGATTATTGAGACTGGAATTCTGAAGGGTGCCTCCGAACAAGATAGCAAGCATACCCGAGGCCTCCCATCTCGGCCCCCTCTTTGAGGTGGCTCCAAGAAGACAGAAATCCGTGGCAGGCTCACCTCCGTTTGGGTGAGTGAGCCATGCCGCCCTATGCTCACACGAGCTGGGTGAGTTTCAAGTGAGCCGGGTGAGTATGGGTGAGCACGGGTGAGGAGAGCGAGCCAGGCTCATCTCGAGATAGACTGTCGACATTGGTATTAAGCGCTAGATCCGGTATTGATTTGTCGATTTCGGCTTCCCTCAATGTATTCCTAGCTGTTGAGCTCTGCCCGCCCATCTTTGTATTAATATCGATCCCGTCCGAGGGTCTGGCGATGTTTGCACGCGTGGTGGGGGTTGATTACAATCGTAGAAGGCACCGTCAGACCCCTTGCTGGGATAAATAACGGGAAATGATATGGAATCAGAATAAGAGAATAAGCAGTGATCTGAATAATACCAGAATTGAAATCTATACAGACAGGTCTAACCTTCCAGCTCTACATAGAGTATAACCCCTTTGGGGTTAGCTCTACGTGTAAGCGCGGCGTTGTCACGGGTCTGAGCCTGCTGAGGTAAGCTTAGTTAGGCCCTCTGTGAGAGCATTGCCTTTTTAGACTTAGCGCGCAATTGCGCCAAGAGAACGGTGTGGTTTGCGAAGATATCCAATGTTCGTCTTCAGTTGTACTATAGTGCATCGAAGGATTAGAGGAGAGAAGTATTCACTCTTCCCTAGCACTCGAATAAACCAACGATTTCACGCAAACTCTTTCACGAATTTACGATATTTGCAAGACCGATCTTTTTTCCACAGCCTTCCTTATTAGAACGGTCCAAAACTTTCTCACACATTCGCCATACTCTCAATGCATACTGGCAGGGTCACACAGCAAGAGCAGTTGGGATGACTCAGGAGAGAGTTTCATCAACAAACGCTTCGACAGAGGATCAACTATTTTCTAAAATATGTTCCTCAGTTAACGGGAAATTTGAATACCCGGTCGTTAATGGCAAGGATAGATCAGATCCTACCAGGGAAATGGCGCATGAGACAGAGAAGCAAGATCCTAATTCTACAAATGCTCTAAGACTCAACACAATTGTTAATGGGCTCACGGAAGCCTCAGGCTGTATGACCGGCGGGAATGGAATCGCTTCAGAGTTAAAAGAAATCCAGAGGAAATCGCCTTGGACACTCTACCCTCCCAAGAGCACAGCCATTTTACCCATTGATCCATCCGATTTTGGAAACATGACGTTCATTGAACATCATCCACTTGAGGATTGGAAGCTTGAAATGCGGGATGACACAACCTCTGCTATCTATATGAGAGAGGCTGCTCGTCGTCTACAGATTTCTGACGTTCCAGTAGCTTTTCCAACGGAAACGGTTTATGGGCTTGGTGCAGATGCCACAAGAAGTGAAGCTGTTCAAGGGATATACAAGGCCAAACAAAGACCATCGGACAATCCTTTGATTGTGCATATCTGCTCATTGATGCAACTGAGAAAACTCCTCTTGCCGGGATTTGAAACCAAGAACGTTGCCCATATGGATGCCGACCACGGTGGACACCACAGAAGACTGTCCCAGGAATCTATTTATGACATAGTTAATTCACCGGCTTTACCTGATCCTATCCCGGAAATCTACAGACCTTTGATCAGAGAATTCTGGCCTGGCCCTTTAACTATAATCCTACCGAATCCGAAAAATTCAAGGCTAGCTCCAGAGGTTACAGCAGGGTTAGGCACTTTTGGCGCACGCATGCCCAAAAACCTACTTGCTCTGGCGTTGATACGGATGGCAGGCGTGCCACTTGCAGCCCCGTCTGCCAACACATCTACAAAACCATCACCGACCACCGCTGAACATGTGAAACATGACCTGGAAGGCCGAATCGACCTGATTCTAGATGGCGGACCTTGTGATGTGGGTGTGGAGAGTACTGTGGTCGATGGACTTTCGATTCCTCCGACAATTCTCCGCCCAGGGGGCATCAGCATCGAGCAGCTCCGAGCTTGTACCGGTTGGGAAAATGTCCGCATAGGATATAAAGACACTTCGGAGGAAGGTTCGAAGCCAAAGGCACCTGGCATGAAATACAAGCACTATTCCCCTCGAGCAAGAGTTATCCTTCACGAAGCAGGCAGTGCTCCTCCAAACTTGTCTGATATCCGCGGAACCGTTGGTGTGATCAGTACCAGAAATTGGCCTGTGGCCTTTGGTTTGGATATCAGCACACCCGCCGTACCTACAACCAACATAATGGAGGAGAATGGGTTGCCTGCATCTCACTCTAGCGGCTCTACTACGCCCCCGAAGCCACGTCCAAATAGTCCGTTCTTACTTCATGCTAACGGCTATACGTGTACTATTCCTAGAGCATTGATGTCCCCAGCTCCTGTAGAGAAGGCACCTCCAGCCTGCTGCACTGCTGTAAAGCACGATATCTCTGAAGGTCAAGCTACTGTTTGGGATATCACGTTAGGTAGCAAGACAGAAGACATTGCTCGAGGACTGTTTGCTGCTCTCAGGGAGCTTGATAGCAAGGGCGTGGACACTATCTTTATTGAAGGTATCGGGGATGAAGGAGATATCGCCGCGGCTGTGATGAACAGGCTTCGAAAAGCGGCTGAGGTGAAGATTAAGTAATGCTGCAAGTATGAGGTCTTCATTTCCTGATATTCTATGTTACTTAGATTCTTGTGATGCCGAAAGGCGAATAAAATATTACCTCTCTTCTAAAAGCAACGTTTTTAATATTTAGAATTCGTGCAAAACAGCAGAAATAAATCTCCCCAAGAATTACCGAGCATTAGGCTATATGTTATTAATAATAAAATGATTAGAAGGCTGGAGTTTATGTTGTTTCTGGTCTTCTAGCCGTGTATGGCTTGACGTCAGTTGGAAGATCAACCTCTTCAGTGCTAAATGCCCCACACTCGAGTTCAAACGAAAACAAAACCACAGTTGCCAACATGAAGCAGAGATTCTCTTCTTTAGACGTGAAGGTTTGCTTTTTCAATTTGCTCCTCTTGCAAAATAAATAGATCAGCATTGACCAATTGGGCCATAAACCAGGTAATCGCTCACGAACTATCTAATGCGCTGTGTAACTTGCGCCTGGCCAATGCCTATGATCTCTCTGCGGTAAGTTACTGCCCTAAGGTAATTCAGTGTGTCTGCTCTAACTAATGGCGATTGTGCAGCGTGTTTTTCTTCTGAAGTTTGCCAGACCAGACCAAAAGCAGCAGATGATCATTGACTCTGGCTTCCGATGTCATCTAACAAGCTTCTCCCGGACTACCGCTCCAGCACCGTCCCCATTTGTCGCCCGACTACGGAAATTTCTTCGCACAAGAAGAGTCACCACTGTTTCTCAAATTGGGACCGATCGGATCATAGAGATACAATTCAGCGATGGTCAATACCGCCTTTTCTTGGAATTCTACGCCGGAGGGAACATTATCCTCACCGATAAGGAGTTCAATATATTGGCGCTTCTGCGTATTGTTAATGAGCAAGAAGAAGTCCGGGTCGGGCTAAAATACTCCTTGGCAAATCGCCAGAATGTTGGAGGTATACCGCCGTTAACAAAGGAGCGACTCAAATATGCACTTGAGAAAGCTGTTGGCAAGAAGCCAGACCCAGATCCGAGCTCTGGCAGGAGAGAAAAAAAGGGTGCGGACGCTCTGAGAAAAGCTCTGGCGGTCACTATCACCGAATATCCTCCAATTCTTGTGGAACACGCCCTCCAGGTTTCGGGTTTCAGTACCAGTACTCGTCCAGAAGAAGTACTTGAGAACGATAAAATGCTTGAGAAGTTGTTACTCGCCCTCCTCGAAGCGGAGCGCGTGATACAAGTAATAACGAGCACAGAAGTTGCAAAAGGCTATATTATTGCAAAGCCCATTAAAGGCAAGGACGTAATTACATCGAATGATAAAATTATTCCAAGGAGTAACCCAGAGAAGATCGAAGATGAGGCGCGGTTAGATGAGAGCAATGAGAGAAGTCAATTTGCTTATGATGATTTCCATCCCTTTCTACCACGGCAGATTGAGGATGATCCATCCCTGAAAATACTCACCTTCGATGGCTTCAATAAGACGGTGGATGAATTTGTATGTAAACCCCTGAAATAGGGCAAATTTTTGGCTTACTTTTATCAGTTTTCCTCCCTTGAGGGGCAGAAACTTGAATCACGCCTGCGTGACAGGGAAGAGGCTGCAAAAAAGAAACTTGAGGCTGTGAGTGCACTAAGAGCTAATTAGCAATGTTTGAGACTGACCCGAAGAGTAATGTCTCAGGCTAGAAGGGATCATGAAAAACGAATTGACGGACTACAGGAGGTGCAGCACCTGAATGTCCGAAAAGCACAGGCGATAGAAGCCAATCTGCAGAAGGTGGAGGATGCAATTGCTGCAGTCAATAGCCTAATCGGGCAGGGCATGGACTGGGTGGAAATTGCTCGACTCATCGAAATGGAAAAGGCTCGTAACAATCCTGTGGCAGAAATGATCAAACTCCCTTTGAAGCTCTACGAGAACACGGCAACACTATTACTAGGAGAAGTGGAAGAAGATGAAGAAGATTATGAAGGGGATGAAACCGATAGCGACGTCTCTAATAGCGAAGAGGATACTGTCTCGGACAAACGGAAACTTGAGAAAGAAGAAGAGAAGCTATTGTCTGTTGACATAGATCTCGGGCTTTCACCATGGGCAAATGCTCGTTTATACTATGACCAAAAGCGCAATGCTGCTGTGAAGGAGCAGAAGACCCTGCAGTCATCTTCGAAGGCTCTAAAGAGCACTGAGAAGAAAATTACAGCAGACCTAAAGAAAGGTCTGAAGCAGGAAAAGCGAGTTATGCGACCTGTGCGGACGCCTCTGTGGTTTGAGAAATTCTACTTTTTCATATCTTCAGACGGCTACCTCGTTTTAGGGTATTTACCCCCCTTAAGATACTGGTAAGAATTCTATTAACATTATACATAGTGGTAGAGACATGATGCAGAACGAGATCTTGTATAAGCGTTACCTGAAGCGTGGTGACGTTTACGTTCATGCCGATATTCAAGGGGCCGTTAGTGTTATCATCAAGAATAATCCAACAACCCCCGGTGCGCCAATACCTCCATCAACACTGTCTCAGGCTGGAAATCTCTCTGTTTCCGCATCGAAAGCATGGGATTCGAAGGCTGTTATGTCAGCTTGGTGGGTGAACTCAGATCAAGTCACGAAGGCAGGGCCAACAGGAGAGTATCTCACGAACGGAAGTTTCATGGTTCGCGGACACAAAAATTTTCTCCAACCAGCTCAACTACTCTTAGGATTTGCAGTCATGTTCCAGATTAGCGAGGAAAGCAAAGCACACCATGTTAAGTACAGATCGGATTATAAAAGAGAAGGAGATGACACTTCAATCGCAGAAACTTACGTGGTTATGGCGAATGAACAGACCGCCGTGGATACAGAGAATCCAAACTATGCGAGTGAAAGTGATGATGAGGATTTCCCTGATGCAATACTAGAGTTGGAATCGGAGGACGAAGACGAAGACCAGTCGGAGTCTGGCCGCGGAGATCCATTGCAAGCAAGTATCATCGATCAAATAGAATCGAAACCTCAAGATACCTCGACTCGAGATATGGATGATGCAGGTGAGGATAGTTCGGGCGATGACAATGACAAAGCCGAAGACGAATATGGCTCTTCTACTAACTTGAAGAAGGGAAGCACTCGTCATCTGTCAACGAAGCAGAGAAAATTACTCCGGAAGGCACGGGATGGAGTTGCTAGCATCTATGAAACTGGTATCGACAATGATGCAGGGAGTGAGGATATAGAGCCAATTAGAGCACATCGTATTTCCGTCGATTCTGGAGCAAGTGGACGGAGCACCCCTAATATCGCTACGAAGAAACCACAGGTGCGTGGCAAGCGTGGCAAACAGAAGAAGCTTGCAACCAAATATGCGAACCAGGATGAGGAAGACAAAGAACTTGCGATGAAATTTTTGGGATCAGCTGTAGCAAAGGAGAAAGCAGAAGGCGAAGCAAAGGCCAAAATCACAAAGGAGAAGGAACTTGCTGCGCAAAAGCAGAGGAGAAGAGAGCAGCATGAGAGAGCGGCAGCCGAAGGCAAAAAGCAGGAGGAAATGCGCCGGAAGATGCACGAGAATAACATGGAAATCCTTGATGACGAGGATGAACAACCGATAACCCCACTTGACAGCTTTGTGGGAACGCCCCTTCCTGGAGATGAGATACTCGAAGCCATCCCAATATGCGCTCCATGGACCGCACTAGGCAAATACAAATACAAGGCCAAGCTTCAACCCGGCCCTGTTAAGAAAGGGAAGGCGGTCAAAGACATCGTCACCACATGGATCAAGGAGGGCGAGCGGAGGAAGATTGATGAGAAGAGCGAGGACGTGGAGAAGATGTGGCCTAGGGAGAGCGGGCTTATCAAAGGCTGGAAGGATAGCGAGCTAACTAATGCTATTCCGGTGGGGAAAGTGAAGATCTTGATGCAAGGCGCAGGGGGTCCTGGGCCATCTGTCAATCGGAGTCAAAGAGGAGAAAAGTCCAAGGGCGGGAAAGCCAGCAAAAAGAAGCGCTAATGCCGCTACTCATCAATAAACTTATGAATATCCTCCCTGGGAGGTCTCAATGTTTATCTTGTATCCTCACATTTACTCCATGATCTAGTAAGCAAAGCAAAAAAATGGGTCCCTCTCCTCGGTCTCACTGTGTGCCAACGCAGCCTCGAGAATGAATCCTCAGAACATTTATAGCCCTTGCCGTAACTTCTCGCTGAGTTTCATCTTGCCAAATTCCCACGCATTCATGATCCCGTGCTCCGACAAGTCGATACCCTTGACGGCAGTAATGTCCTGTACAGGAGGACGGCTCACTCGCGAAGCGATCGCAACTGGGTCGGTCTCTAGAATGATGCCGTCATCAACGATCTCGTCGATTGCTAGGGAGACCAGATCGTAGTTTTCGATGATCGTACGTTTGTCGGTTGACCTGTGTATTATGCATGAGTCCTCATATCCGAAAATACAGAGTTCACCACCCCTAAGACAAGGGGTTCTGATGTATGAATGCGTACTTAAGAAGGAGATTCAGAGAATCCCGGAGTGCCAGAACCACATTATACAGCAGGATCTCATTTTCATCGACACCTCCGACTACATACAACATGATATCGCTCTCCGTCTTGAAGACCACAACGCGGTTGTCATAGAGAATGATATCACTAGTCTGCTTTGCAGTTTTCTCTAGCAATCCCTTTTCAAACGCCTTCTGGTCTTTCAGAGTTGGGTACGGGTTCGCTCCAGGGTAGTTTGTGGCAGTATGAGAAGCGCCTGCTGGAGGATGCGGGACGGAGTAGTATTTCGCCAGAATGCGTGACGAGTCATCGGTCGATAGGATCAAGATCGCATTGACTGAAAAGAGTGTGATGTTGGACGGCATAGTTGGTTGCAATTACTGATGGAAGACCTAGTGCACCTAGGAGACTTTCTATGCGACGCTAGCCTCTTTCTGAAAATTCGCCGGGTAACCACCACCGTCATCTTAAGCTTGAAGTTTTCTTGTGATACTCGACAACACAGTATATTATCTTCTGAGGGAATGTCCTCGAAGCGTGCTGTTCGGCTGTTCGCGCCGGCAGTGAGACTTGCCTGTTCCTCAGTAACATCAGTCATACCTCCTCGACTCTCTCTCACGAGGACAGTATCGGATGTAGCTAATTCCAAACATCGACGCTGGCCAAAGCATAGAGGCCGTCCTGCATACCCCAGTGTATCCGCTGACGAAACCTGTCATGAATCTGTTGCGGAGGTTTGCTCCCATTCAATCACTCAAAGATCGCAATTCTAACATAATTATTAAAAGCTACTCCTTTTCCGCGGCGATGTCGCTTCAAGAAACACAGCGGCGGCCATGCGGCTGTACCCGGATCTGGTACGACGCTCTTTGCTGGCTGCAAATGACACTCTTGAACTCGCAAAGCTTTTTCACAATCAGTATCGGGATATAGATGACCCCGGTGGCCAGGATGCGAAAAGTACATCGAAGCATTTGATTCTCGGTCATATTCGAACGCTCATAATGGACCTGAAGCGACAAGTCATTCCTCCTCACCCGATGGCCAGTCTACACATTCTCTCTTACTGCAAGGAATCTAATCAGTTTGACATTGGAGTGAGCTTCTGGAGATGGCTTGTGCGGCAAGGGGATCGTTTTCTGGACGCCCGAACGTATGGAGCCGCAATTGAAATGCTTGCATGTCATGGAGAGGAACCGCTTCCGTATTTGGAATCATTATACATCGAAGCCCTCAGGCGATTTCCGGGAACCTTCAGCGAATATCATCTGTCGCCGCATGCTATTGTTAATGACCCTAGGAAAGAGTCAAGTTACGCTGGATCTCGATTAATCTTGCTTCAAGGGATCCTAACAGCCCGTGCTCTGTACGGCGAATGGAGAAATGCATATCTTGCGCTCGACACTGCAATGAGGCTTTATCCTGGCCAGGTGCCTATAAGGCTTTTTGAAATTTTCATCTACAAGCGACCACCTACGGAAGGTTACGAAGTCTTCCATGCATTATGCCGTTCAGGACAGGCACCCGGACCAGCTGCATTTCTAATTCTGTTACGTGGTTTAGCTACTCGAAACCCTCATGCCAAGCATACCCCTGAATGGATCTTATCTAAGGTTCGTGATTTGGAGTGTATGCTTACTAGTGTGCAAGCATACCATAGCGCCGGCGGCAAAGTCGCAGCACAGCATATGAATCAGATCATTCAGGCAATGTGGCAGATTTTACCAGTCATGCCATCGCTTACGCTCGTCAATTCAGAATCGACCGCATATGAATCGCTGTACAAGACAACGTACTCTGCCACAGAACTCCTAATAGCCAACCTTTCAGCGCTTGGGATACCACCCTCAGTTACTACCTTCAACGTTATCATTTCTATGGGAGGCAGGCTTGGACGGCCAGATGTGGTCGCTAGTGCTCTTCAAGGCCTACATGATGCTGGGCTGAAGCCTACTTTGGTAACACGCCGCAATCAGATCGCTGCAGCTGGGAGAATTGGAGACGCAGCTGCGATGGAGGCAGCCTGGTGTGAATTGGCTAAATCTGCGGCTGAATCGGGTTCAAAGCTCACACCACAGGATTGGGGAACGCTAGTACGAGCAGGGACGCGAGCTAAAAATGAAGCTTTCGTAAGGGAGCAGCTCATGATATACAAGGAAATTTTGCCTCAGCACATTGTAGCTCCGATAGGGACGGCCCTCCGGCGGTCCCAAGTCGACAAGGACCCAGAGAGCATAGGCGAGGGTATAAAAGCTCCACTCGAGGAAAATGCTCTAACCGTAGGGGCAGATCCGCCGAAGCAAATAATCAGGCAATCCCAAGTCGATAATGACCTAGTAGAGAGGATAGACAAGGGGATTGAGGATCCACCTGAGGGGGAAATTTCTCCAATCACACGAGCAGATCTACCGAAGCAAATAATGCAAGCGTTTGAGGACCTCTTCAACAGGCTAAATGGAACTGAAGACTTTGTGAGTGCCTGCAAAGACTATGACTTCCATAAGTCGCCGTTATGCCTCACGGCTTCACCAGTGCCGCTATCGCTTGACAAAATTCCCGACTGGGAGTATCGAAACTTTTATTACAAATTAACGACTAACGTCAATCCTACTGGTGTGAAAAAGGATGGGGCTGCTAGCGCCCAGGTGACAACGGGCCTCTCTTTGGCGGAGCTCCGTTATCAGAATTGGAAGACTATCAATGAACTACTCGCCAGGTCTGAATTCCTCGAGGAGCGGAAGAAGAGGTTGGTCAACCATGCTTTGGAGGCTGGCGAACAGGCGTCACGAAAGTTGAATGAGGCTAGGATTAGTGAAGGAGTGACGCCAGAAGCAGAGGCAGGGGATCGAATAACAGAGGGAGTGGTTTCTCTAGTCACGGAAAAGGATTCAGACGGTGCTGACGAGGTACCGGCATGGGCAGCAGAGATCTTGAGATTGAGAGATCTCAATGTGGAAGCCTATCGTCGGAGGCTGCGACTTGGAACCTGGTAAGAGATTGTGACGGAAGTTAGATCAATCTATGACTGAGGAAATAAGAGATCCAGCTATTCCTCCTCCTTAATTTAATTGTAAATTAGCAAGCATAAATCCAATTGACTATACTTTCTGTGGTCGTGAATTTATGTGATGCAAGTAGGACTTGGTTCCAACGATCCGCCGCGAATCCCCAAATATCGGAGACGGAATGCAAACAGTGCAAACATCGCGGCTTACTCATCGTCATCCCACCTTTCAGGCAACACCAAGCCAAATTGGTCTTCAACAAAAGCCCGCAAACAACCCCCGAGCTACCACCAGACTTCCTAGTAGAATAATACCTAGAAGCCATGCTCATCAAGTACGCTCGCAGTTCGAATCTAGAGGATTGCTCTCATCACGACACAGTTAGCTGACCGTGTTTGTTGCTACTTGTTTAGGGTCCGGACGTTGACCGGGAAGGAGATCGAGCTGGATATTGAGCCTGATTACAAGGTATATACATATTTATATTTTAGCCTCACAGGGTCCACTCAAATTCTCTTCTTCCCTATTTCCACGCCATAGGCACTAAGATAAAGTCAAACTAACCACCTCTCTCACTTGCTTCAAACCAGGTCTCCCGCATAAAGGAACGCGTCGAAGAGAAGGAAGGCATCCCGCCAGTCCAACAACGCTTAATCTTCGGCGGGAAGCAAATGTGAGCTTCTCCTTCCCAATCGCTCTTGCTACGGAAAGCCCGTCTGGCGGTTGTCTTGTGGATAGGAGAGCTGATGGTTCGCAGGGCGGATGATAAAACAGCTTCGGAATACAGCCTTGAGGGTGGCGCGACGCTTCATCTGGTGCTGGCTCTGAGGGGAGGGAGGTAAGGGGGCAGGCAGGCACTGTTGGATTTCCTGTGGGGTCATGGGAGTTGAGGGGCGTGGGAGCGAGCAATTGATCCAATGAAGGGGTGAAAGCGGATGGATTTCGTTTTCTTTCGTTCGGGTAGACTAGCCTTTTATCAAAGCTAGTTGTGCAGGGCATCTTTTCCCTTAAAGGGGATGTCAGCATAGCAACTTGGGTTTCCTTCATACAAATAAACATTGTGTCTCACTTGCGGTTTTCACGACTGATATCTATCTATACTATACATTTTTTGGTTCCTGGGTTCAAGTTAGGAATCTGCAAATGGGCAGCTTGTACTTATCCAGGACCCAGTATTTTCGGCGGACTCCCTCCCATTCTCCGGATTCCTTGAGGTCAGGCACGGAGATCTCTTCCCATCCGGTGTCGAAGCCGGCTTCGAAGAGTTCGAGCTCGACGACCTTCAACACAGTGTCAGGACTCTGGACACCTCTTTGCTTGTGTATATGATATGGGGTGAACACATACCTTTGTGTATATATCATAGCATATCCGTCGGTCCGCTCCCAGCCCATGGAAGAATCCCCATATCCCTCCGTTACCATCTTCTCCTCCCTGAGGATCCAACAGACCAATCACATACTCACTGAAGAACTCCTTTAACGCCTTGTAGTCTTCTGCGAAAGTATCGAAATATATGGCGTCGAACATCTCGTTCTCCAGGACCAGTTTGGGCAGAACATCCTGCCATCGTCCTTCATGAATCACGACACCGGGTTTTTCGTACCAGCCGGTCTTGCGGAGTTTGGCTATGACGGCAGGGTGGGCTTCGATGATATGGTGGGAAAGGGGTAAGTATGACTGGAAACAAGTGTCGATAATGCCGAGACCATGCCCAACGTTTAAGACACGCAATTCAGGTTTTGGCAAGAGGAGGCTTGCTGTCCGTCTCATAATGTCTGTCTCCCAAGTCATCATGACGCCGTTACTGCAGAAACCGTGAGTAGGGATGCATTGGTACATTTGGTAGAAGACTTACGCGTCTGCATCAAGCAACTTGTCTTCCTGGAATGTGAGGTTGGACTTGAGGTAGTCCTCGCTGTTGACATCCGCATTCGTTGGTTCACTTAAGGATTCCTCTTCTTGTGTTTCCAAAACAGTATTTAAAGGATCATATTCATTCCCATCTGTCACGCCATCGTCTTCATCTTCATCCGCGCCATTTCCAAGCTGCTCGTACTCGTCCAAGTGGCTCAACAGTAATTCTGCTCTTACACCCGCATCCACAATAAGCTCATAGAGTTCCTTCAACCCCAGCCTATATGCCAAGCAGCCAGGAGTCTCATTGTTGTTGTCAAGGTCATTCCAAATAGCTCCATTCTGCAGCAGGAATTTTACAGTTTTTACTGCAGCTTCCAGGTCCCCAGATGTTGTCCCTTCATGCAACTGACCGTTCTGTTGCTGGTTTAGCCCCTCCTCCTTCTCGTCCTCCGACCCGCATGCAGCGATGGCTGCGTGGAGTGGTGTGAATCCCGTTTCCGAGTCCTGTACATTCGCCGAAGTTTGCCGGAGTAGTGGCCGTAAATCCTCGAGGTTGTGGTGCGCCGCAGCCAATAATATCATCTGCATCTGCATATCCGGGTCTGCCTCATCTGCCATGGCTTGTGATGTAGCAAAGAGTGGAATAAAAATATCTTAAGAATATTGCTGTAGGTGTTATGAAGATAATCAGGCTCAGCTATCTTCCAAGTAGCCTGATTAAATTGAAGGTCACTATTGACTTGCTAGAAGTTCCGTGCTCTTGCCGCTTTACCTCGCACATAATTCTTCATAATTCTCCATAAAGTAATGTTTGGAAGTCTATACTTCTACTGTATTGTTCATTTGAATAATAAGCAACCTTTATGTATAGCAAAGCGCTGTTGGCGATGGTGGCCGAGCACAGTTCTGACTGCTCGTATATGCAGGTCGACCCGAGCGACTCGTATATAATCCCCAAGGTCCCAACAGAATCATACGGAATACATCCCATCTCGAATAGGTCTTAAGATTTTAAATCGCCATGCCTCAAAGACGAATAGTCCCCCGCGAGGGCTTAACGATGGTTTCAATCGTACGCCTCATCCAGAAAACTGCTCTGAATCCTGCCGTCACCTTACCGTTGCTGCTCTTTGCAACGTACACGCAAAAAAGCCGTGAGCTTGTCCTGACAAGCGACAAATGGTTTAAATGGATCAAAATCCTTTTCTACTTCGGACTCTTTCGGTGGGTAACCTCGTTTTTGAACTGGGGTGTCCTGAACAACTGGCAGAATGACAAGTATGACTGGAATAAGGAGATCGTACTTGTCACAGGTGGCAGTGGTGGAATTGGCAGCATAATTGTGAAGCTACTAGGGGAGAAAGGCATCAAGGTCGCAGTCCTAGATGTCTTACCCTTGACCTTTGATGCTCGTAGGTTCAATCTCATTTTTTTAATATTTGTAGGGACTCTAATCTAATCCTGCTGAAAACAGCATCGAATGTGCATTTCTTTAAATGCGACATCGCCTCAACAGCAGCTATCACCTCTACTGCTGCTGAGATCCGCTCGTCCATCGGCCACCCAACCGTCCTCATCAACAACGCCGGCGTTGCTAGGGGTCGTAACTTGCTTGACCTCACAGAAAAAGACATTCGCCTGACCTTTGATGTCAATACATTCGCACACTTTTTCCTAGCTCAGCAATTTCTCCCTGATATGATTGCCAAAAACCATGGAATGATTGTCACCGTCGCATCTCTGGCTGCCTATGTGATCGCCCCTCAAATGGTTGACTATGCAGCATCCAAAGCAGCGGCTGTCGCCTTCCACGAGGGCCTGACCGCGGAGCTAATCGCTCGATACAACGCGCCAAAAGTGCGGACTGTTTTGGTGACCCAAGGGCACACGAGTACACCGCTGTTTGAGGGGTTCGGAAATAATTCACATTTCCTATTTCCGACTCTAATGCCCGAGACAGTGGCAGAGGAAATCGTGGACCAGGTATTGGAAGGAAGAAGCGAGCATTTAGTGCTGCCAGAGACTGGAAATATCATCACCGGAATTCGTGGTTGGGCGCCATGGTTACAACTGAGAATAAGAAGTAGGGGCAAGGATTTGATGAAGGAATGGAACGGACGGCAGGTGTGTCTTATTCAGCCTGGTTCAACGTTATTAGCCATGCTGACAATGCTAGGTGATTGATCCTAATACAGAGAGGAAGGAATAAAGGATGGAGGTACATTGTAATTATCGACCTGTCATCTTCGTTCGACTTGGGTTTGGAGCTTTGATTCTCGATTGGAACATTGCATCTCTGGAACTATCGTTTGATGAATGCACCATTTTTGCTCTGCTCAGTATGCGTACTCCATACTCTATAGAATCACCAAGGTTGGACGTTGTAGCAAACTGAAGTGGCAACTGTCACTAAATGTTGCTGAAGTCGCCACATGCAAAGCTAGTCGGCATTAATTTCACTACATAGACATAACATCTCAAAGCGGCGGGGTCCGATAAAACGCTTCATCACGTATTTTACAGTCACGGTCACTCGCGAGACACAACAAACCAACAGGAATTGGAGGCACAATATCTCTTCGTTGCGTGGCTGCGCGTGTTTTGAGTAGTGAGTTAGTCAGTTGGAGACTTTTGACCTGGGACTGTAGCTGGTTTCGCGACTGCCCCGTGACTTGGCCTGAAGTGAAAGCTAGATCGTCGCGTATGAGAACCAGCTTGACGCGCCTTATCGACAGACACTTCACTTATACTCCGTCCACAATACGCTTCAAGGGCTCCTGCGAACTTATAGCGATGAGTAAGAGTACAAGTGCGCCAATACAAGACCATACCTATTACAATGGCGTTGGCGCGGAGGCCGGAATGGCTCCAAGGTCTCAAGGTATGAAGCTTTCAAGATTTTGTGTTTGAATGTTTGACGGAGCTTCAAGAGCTAATCAGCAGCTCCCCTTGCAAACTAGGAATTCTCCGAAAGGTTCTTGAAGAGATTAATAAATTGAAGGAACAGCAAACGCAGCAAGGAAAAGTTCTTGTGCGACTACGGGCACAACTAGTAGCAGTGGAGGACTGTTACTTGGAGCAGGAGAAAGTCCTTGAAACACTGACCACCATACTGTCTGAGGAGAACGACACTCGTAGAGCCACTCTGGAGGAACAAATGCTTGCAGGACTGAAGAATGAGAAGCTCGCAACACAGGCTCGAATTGCATCACCTGATTTCGAGTATGAGGGCGACAGAGTCATGGAAAACACCAGAGGAATGGATTATCAAGAGGATGAAGACGACATTGAAGAGGGGTATATTGCGCGTCAAGCTTCAGCAAACATAAGGAAGACTGGTCAGGTTTCACAATTGAATGGAGATACTAGTGCTACTGTTATGAATGAATCGGTTGGCTCAAAAGCAAACCCCACTCGGAGCATAGCTCATGCCTCCTCACAGAGGAAAACCTGGGAGGACTATGCTGAGAATGCCAATATCTCTCAGCAATCATTGCCGGTGAAGAGAAAACAAACGGCTAGACGAAGCAGGCCTTATTTAGGTCGCTCAAAGTCACTGTCCTTAAGATCGCCAATACCCGATGTCGCTCCTACATCGAAGGGCCAAAAGGCTAAAGCTAGTGATCTGTTCTCGGATATCGTCTCACCGGAGGAGGACACCGCTGAGGGGAACTTTCCATCTGACAGGCAAAAAGAGAAGCCAATTGTCCGTCATCCAGATGAGGCAATCAAATCATTACCACCGCCACCTAGAATGAATATTCCGAAAGAACCTAGGTCATTTTCCGACACCCTGCTTGCGTCTTCTCTCGGGGGCAATCGGTCCACCTTCGCAAAGGTTGGACCGGGTATGCTGGGCAAGCAAGTGTTTAAATGCCCTGAGATGATAAAAGCCAATCCGGATATGCATGAGCATGCTCCTTTGACTGGACAGCATGGAGCCCTAACACTCGTTGATGGGCAGGAGGGTAGCGGAGAACTTGGGAAGATATACCCACTATTCCGGAGAAACAAGATTGGATGGGAATATGCGGGGGAGTACAAGGTTGCGAAAAGGGTCGTAGTGCCGGTAGAGACATGGAAGACCTGGCCTTATGAGATTCGGCAGCAGATTGCCACCAGGATCGACAAGTCAAATTGGGGTCAAAATCTGCTCCTGGAGAAAAGCCTAGTATTCAATGAAGAAGACTTGCATGCGTTGCAGGCAAGGGACATACTTAGATTCTTTGAAGAGGTCCGAGACCCCCCTGAATATGTCTTCAATCTAGATGTCACTGACATTGCAAGTAGCCGGATGAACCAAACCTCCGCATGTCGTGGACTCTCCTTCAATGCGTGGGCTATGCCCGAGAGAAGCACAACATCTTAGCAGAGAAGCAGGACGAGGAACCCGGATGTCGACAAGGAACGGCAACATCACTGGATCGTCCGCCGATGGGGGGACCCAATTCCAAATCTAGGCATACGCCTCAAATCCACGAAATCTCAACACCTGATAGAACGACTCAGATCTCTAAGAAGCGTCGCACATATCATTCTATGACCATGTCGTCCGATTCAGAAGATGACACAAGCAGTGGCAAGCGATTGCGTCGAAATAGTGGAAACGATATGGGAGAGACCCCTAATTCCGTCTCGACACAGCGTGACCAGACGTTCTCACAAGGCAGACGAGCAAAGGGGAATGAGTACTCAGTTCCGAACCCGAATTCTGTTCCGGTGGAGGAACTAGATGAGGAGCATGTCACCTATAGTTCGCGAGGGAGGCGGACAAGGAAAGATATCGATTACCGAGTCATGAATACACATCTCGATAAAATTGTTTTCAAAGAGGATGACTCAGATGACACGGGGACCAGGAGGGAGAGTGAAGACGGCATCGATATTGAAAAGCAGGATAGGACCAGGAAAAAGGGGAGGCCTAAGAAGCGGTTGTTTGCATCTCGATTTGGACAATGATTGTGGAAGAGAGATTAGATGTGACGTGCATAGAAATTATTTTTTTTCCGTCTTATTACAATCATCGGATGGAATGGTTGGATTTCTAGGAGGACGGCTTGGTCCAGGAGCAGGCGTAAGGTAGAGTGTATACTAGTATCGGCCTTCTATACATTTTGACTTGATGGATGTTTATAATTTGGTACGGATAAGACCGTTGTGAGATATCGCATTCACAGGATCCGCACCCTCTGATTAAAAAATTGCTCTTGTAGCCTAATGTGCGCGATTTGAATAATTACCCCATGAGTGTAATATTGATGCTGAGCCCCAGGCCGACTGTGAGGCTTTTGAGTGGGCGTGGTGAGGTCACAAGCGAAAACATTCGAACGAACAACCTCACAGCTGTCAGCCCTACTGTGGCCTGATGCCATCCTATAAGTATCCATCGCATCGTTGATTTCTGAGTTGAATTTTTGCAGAACACGTCAATAGCGATTACCCATCTACCTTCATTAGCTATGTCTTGGTTGTCGTCGTCGTCTTCGTCTTTGGCGATAGTTTTGCTGTCTGTCTCCGCTACATGTTGTTTTGCACTTCCTATACTCGATCGTCGTGGGCCAACCGCTACGCTCTCAGGCCAATGGCAAAATCCCAGCGATGTACTCTCAATACTCCTTATCATCGGAGGAGACATCATCCAGAAAGCAATAGCACAACTCGCAGGCAGTTACCTGGTGCCCGTGGCCTTTTCGTTTGGTTGGGTCAGTTATTCGTTTGGAGCTCTCATGTCTGCCGTTGGCGATGGGAAGTTGATGCCATCTGGCGCCGATTGTCCATCCATTGTGATCAACGCGGACAGTGGATTTCAAAGGCCAAACCAGTCGTGGGTCCTTGGTCGGATTCTGCGTGATTTCGAGTACGATGTCGATTCTGGTCTGGTCGTGACAGTTTTTTGCACCAAAGACAAGCCATTGACCCCGAAACGAGACTGGGTGTGGTGGAGCGGCTTGGCCATGATCCCTATTCAATGTGCCATAGCGGCCATCCCTTGGATCACTCATCGCAATTGGACGATCCTAATGTTCACGTTTGCGGGTACCTTGCTTGCTTTAGCGGGAGGAGCCTTACCACAATGGAAGGCTGAGAAATGGGCCTGCCGAACAAAATCCCCAAAGACGATCTGTATGACACGCGGGAACGGTTCACAGCATGTCATGGTAATTCAGGGCAATGGTATTGGGTATGACCTTGAAGATCTTGCCGCCCAGCGGGTTCCTCGAGAACCTTATACTAGAGTAATCTCTGCTATACTAGCTATTCTCTGGATCGTCTTTTTAATCACTGTGGCCGGACTAAAGCAAGGTATGTCATAACCTCTTTCATTCTGAAACTCTTTAACACCTAAAGCACAACGTTCGCTAACCTTATGTTTAGATACCTGGTACCTCCTTGCTATTGGCTGTTTGGGTATGATGCAAAATGTTGTGGCTGCAGGCGCTCTTCGCCACCGCAGCGCCTTTGGATTCCATCTCCAGAAGATCGCACAGATCCGGCAACCGAAGGTCATGAAGACCTTGATGGACACAGAAGACCAATTCCCGGGCGTTGGTGCGTGCCTACGAATTATCTTTTTCCCTGGTGAATTATGGCCGAATGAGGTGAAATGGTGGGATGATGCAAAGGCGAGGTATGAGAAACAGAAGACGGAGAAGAAAGCGGCAGCAAAGAGGTTGAAGGAAGCAGCAGCAGCAAAGGAGAATGCGGAAGAAAAAGGGAGTACGAGTAAACAGGGGAACGTAGACAGCGTTGCCTCTCCCGCACCGATGGTCTTGTCATTTACAACTCTTGATTACGCTCCCCACATCACCCAGCAAACACACAACTATCCAATCAATTAACTATACCTTATTACGATCTACTGGCGTCTTTCCTCCAGGCTTCTTTCCTTTTTCAAGATATTCTTCTTTTTGGGCGCTATGGAGCTGGAGTTGTCATGTACGACAAAATTGCCTTTTTTTGACGTGAATCATGAAATCAGTTCTTTTTGGCAGGATTTTGGTTGCTCATTACATTATCAATTGTATATCAACTTCTTCCTTGCCTCATCCTCAGTCATGTCACGTTGTAAGATGTTTGCTTATGAGCAATTCTTCTAATGATAACATGTACCGCCTGTCGCGTATTTGCCATTCTTAAGTGTATTTGCTTCTCGATAGATATCGCTTAGATTAGATCTCATGACGTCACACAGCAGCTTGGTAAAGATGAGCTCCGGGCTACCTATAGACTGGAGGTCTCCGGTGCAGGTTACCTCTGCCAGCAGTTATAAGACAATATAAGACAAGCGTGTATTGTCTAAACCAACCACCACAACTCATCTCATAAATGGCAGGGGAGCAGTCTCATCCCCAGCAGAACGGAACTGTACAGACGAATTCCAACGACAAAAATGAAAAGAAAGACGAACAGCAGCCTTTAGGCGGCTTCTCAGACACCCCCCTGCCCAAGGCCGAACCTGGCTATACTCTACGCATCACCTTCATCCGCGCGACGCACCTCCCAATGGCTGATCTGAGCTCGCTCTCGTCTGACCCTTTCGTGCATGCCGAATTCACAACTTCACTACCGTTACGACACGACAAAGATCCGCGTCTGTCGTTTCGTACGCCCACCATCCGGCGGAATGTCAATCCCGAATGGAACGCGACGTGGGTGATTACAAATGTGCCCAGTAGTGGTTTCAAAATGAAGGCCAGAATACTGGACGAGGATCCCATGGAGCATGATGATAGACTTGGATCTGTACATGTCTACGTTGACCGAGTAGATGAATCATGGGAAGGATTTCACGAAAAGGCATTTAAGATTCGAAAACGTTCTGGAAGTTGGAAGGCATATCTGATTAGAGGATGCGCTGCTATGCTTAGCAGAGAGGTGGAAATGAGCGGCGAGCTGATATTGAGTGTTAAGGTGCTTGGCAGAACCAAGGGCGACGAAGGGGGGAGGGTCTATACAATTGGCCCAAACTACTGGAGCAAGCACTACTCTCCACTTATCGGGAAACTCACCGGAACGACAGAGCCAGACAAGAGCGGGAATGGTGGAGCTCAGAGACACAAGTAAGGCCTGCTACTCGCGATGAGCTACTTGTACTAAATCTATTGCATAGCTTCCAGGCGAACCAAATTCAGCTCAGGGGTCCTGTTCCAAAAGATATGTACCATCGATATGTTGAGTTCAAACCATTCGTCCATGGCATGTTCCTAAAGTCGGGCTTTCGGGGACGAATTCTCAACAAGGCTCTTCATCACCAACATGCCCGAATTTACAACTACGATCGGTGGACCGAATATGGGTGCATTTCAGGACCAAGCAAAGAGCTGAGTCTTCGGTTTCTGGACATGGTGCACTTTGATGAGGGAGGCCGGATATTCACCTATATCCTCACTCTTGGTAAGCACTACGTTTGTCAGAAAGAGGAAAGAGAAACCTACTGACTAATTTCATACAGATGGACTCTTGCGCTTCACTGAGACTGGCAAAGAATTTGGCATTGGCCTTCTGTCGAAACATACCATGCATTCAGACGTTGCCATATACATTGCATGGTCCGGCGAGTTCTTCGTCCGACGCGTCAAACGACCCGATAAGGATCCAAAGTCTCCAGAGCAAGCAACGCATCCGCCAGACGACATTGAGGGTGGACCGCCAAAAGAAGGTCCCCCAGAGGACCCAGCCCACTACGAACTAGTCATTGACAACGCCAGCGGCACTTACCGGCCGAAAAAAGATCTCCTGCCACTATTAAAGTCCTTCCTAGAGAAAAACTTCCCAGGACTGAAGATTCTGACCATGGCATGCGACGACGAAAAGCTATCGAAGATGAAAAGAGAACAAGCAGACTGTAAGAAAGTCGAAGGCGATAGGCGCACATTTGTCCCTTATGACGGCGGCTCGATATCTAGTTCCGATGAGGAAGAACTGCATGAAAGGGCTGCTCAGGTTGAGGACAAACCAAGACGAAAAGGAGCATTGGCACGAGGTATGAAGATGTTGACGGAGCTGAAGAATATGAATAAGGAATTGATTGGAGGGGGTAAGTAGTGTGGGAAGGGTGAGGTAGGGGGTGATGCCATGGATCTAAGAAGATAAATACCCTTTTTCATAAAAAAATTTTTCTTTTTTCGTAGTCGTATGTTAGAATCGATACTTCATCATCTATTCATTATCATATTTGGGGTTTTGAGTTTTCTTAGCGGAGAGCTACCGTTTCTATTTTAACGTTTTCTACTTCCCCGCGTGTACTCCGTATTTTTAGAAGCAAAGGACTTGCTGGGTGGGGGAGCAGGGGAAGTTGACATTTCCGAGAAAAATGAGAGTGCGTTGTAGAAAGATCTTCGCGAGTTCGGCTTTCTTTCCGGTGTGATATATATCCCTCCCTCCTCTCCGGATAGCGGATTGCAAGGGGTGGGTAACCCATCATCGGGCGCGCTCAAGAGAGCCAGAACGAATACCACCATCAGCGCAGTCGTCATGTGCTCAACTTGGTTCAGTGTGCATCTTTGGCAGCTGGGTGTCTTTTATAGCTGGGTGAGACCGAGGGACAAATACGATTACGAGGAATACGGAAGGGTGGGAGACGATATGTTTCCAATGCCAGGAGAGGAGGTTCCACAGCAGTGAGGATCCGGCTAAGGTTGTTGTTGTTGTTGTTGTGGTTGGTTGGATTGGGTTTTGGCAAAGCATGACCGCTCTGATTCAACGAGGTGAAACTTCTTCTTCTTCTTCTTCTTCTTTTTTATATTCCCCTAGTTATTATTATTCAATGGACATGGAGATTTTAATTTCCACGGTTCTCGTAAGGCTAGGGACGACGATCACGAGAAGGATACGGAAAATTTCCCTGGTTGGAAACCTAATTTAGTCTTGGTCCTCATGCTGTGATGGGTAACGACAACTGAAGAGATGCAATAATAACTCATCGCATGCGACGCGAGGCTGAGCAGACGCTATTCTAATTGTCTTGGTTGCCGGTTCCAGGCATGAAATGATTACGTGTCTAGCGCGCTGCAAGCCTCCGACGGAACTAACCAAGCTTGTCCACAACAACCATCCTTGGAGTTTTCATCGCTCGTATGCATATGTATGTACACGAACTTGACGGGAGGGAGCTGTGCTGATCTTCGGAATGTACGTCGTGATTGATTCAAGAAGGAAGGGTGTTAGCTACGCTTACGTGGGTTAGGGCTCTTTTCCTTTCTTTGACGTAAAGGAAGAATATCCATTTTCGTTTGACGAGTGAGAAGAAAACAGATCGTTCCCTTTCTCCCTTTCCTTTTCATTGGTGGAGAGAGCCAAAAGTGCAGTCTGCCTCAGCCTTACATGTTGTATATTTCGCAGCCCATCCTACCTACAAACTATATTTGGACTTTTGCGGGGTGGGATGTCTATACTGGGTTTCCGGTTGGTCGGTGACACGATCGATGGCTTGATTGGGTTACTTCAAGCTTACGGGTGTCCAGATGCAGCGACTTCTTGGCTAAATGCTCCGCCCGAAGCTGATGATGTTTGCGAGCCTTCTAGTTTTTTTGAGCTACTTTCGCCAGGTGATAATGACTACGGCTAAGCTGCCGTCTTGCGCCTCTTCTTCGTCAAGGGCTAAATTCAGTTTGCTTAGTTGTGTTATGGTGTCTTGTAGAGGAAAATCCTCCGACTTCGGTCTTGGGGAGGTGGATGGAAATCTTGTATAAAAGGCCAGAGCATTTCCTCCGGCTTTTGAGAATCTCCAACAGACAGAGACTCCCTCATCTGAGCAATAGAATCCTCAACATCTCTTGATCAAAACTTTTCAGTCCTTCTCTCAAGCTCCACTCCTTCGACAAATATCAAGTATATTTCAGAGCTTCGATTCAACTCAGAATGCGTCACCAATCTCTTGCCTCTGTCCTCGTCGCCGGACTGTCCCTCGTTGCTGTCTCTGCCGCTCCGCATGGCAAAGCAAACCTTGAGGCTCGCAGCTGCTCAATCAGTTATCCCACGTGGACATCCTATATTGATGAATCCACACCAAATACTCCCTCGGGCAACAACGCCCAAGTTAGCATCAACCTGTCGGCCACGTCGGAGAGAGATGCTCTCATTGAATTCGCGAACATCCCCCCTAACAGCTATGGATGCCAACTCGAGGCCTGGTTCCCACCTGGGTTCACTGTAACCAGCTCCGGTAACACTCAGCTCTACGTCTTCAGTTTGGACCGACAAATCACTCCCTCAGACACTTGGAATAATTCACCCAACACGGTATCTCAGATAGGTACCGTGACTCTTACACCAAGCACGACAGGTCCCACGAGGGTATTCATCAGCGACATGGTATGCGCCACGAGCTTGAGCTTCCTTTTCCAGATTTCTCCAGACAGCGGAGTCGGCAGCGTAGCTTTCACACAGGCGAACGCTGGTGGTGGTCTTCGTCTCACCTACAACTGTTAGGACTCTCCAGCAGCGACTTCGCCGCTTTCGCGGCTGGCAAAGCATTTCTGTCAGGGTTTCGACATTTTTCTTTTCTGAGATGAATTCGTATCGGGGCTGCTTCTTGTTTTCTGGTTGGTTTCATCGGCGTCTTGTTTTTGGTAATGGGGTCCTGATAGATCTTGGCTTGAGGGTTTGTTTGCCGGTCGGTCAGTCCTTTTGGTTCCTGTATCCACGGATAGAGTTTAATTGGAAACGGTAGTAATAGAGTCCTTTCTGGATCCACAATATAATCAGCATTAGTACAAAATCTTTTTCCAGTTCGAAGTGTACTGTTGAGAAGGTCTACCGACCATTCTTCCATGGTTGGCCGACGATGATTCGGTCATGCAAAAGCCTTGCTATTTCAGCTCGCTACTTTGGTTGCACTGAGAGAGTAGTAAGAACACATGAGACGAATGGTGGAGTAATTGTCGACGAATCACATGGATCCGAGAGATGGCTGGCTTTCAGAAGCTCGCTCTTAAAGATATCAGCGTGGTTATCGACCATGCACTTAAAACTCGGTGAACAAGCTTGATGATCTAGACGCTTTAATGGGTTATGTTCAAGAACCCCCAAAGCTCGGACCCAGTACCAGGTGGCCTCGAAACCATCCCGCAACTTCGTGGGGTAAGGGGATCATGGATGATATGCAGGTGAAACCGGAACTTGACTGGTGCAAGAGGATAACAGCCAAATAAAACACTCTCGCAATCATCCCGACGGCGTGTACATTGGCGGTCTGTCTTTAATTGGTACCAGGATCGCAACGTGCATTCCTTCAATAAAGTCTATACCGCAACCTGCGGACGTACGCCGTACGGGTCAAGGGACTCCCGTACGGAGTACATGCAGAATTGATTGAATTAAAAAATGATAAAAAACAAAAAGAGAGAGGCTTCTTCGCCATAGGTGGGATGAAAGCCTGGAGGCACAAAGGGCAGCGGAGTGATTGGGTTTCCTGACGTTCGACTCGGCTCTGGTGGAATTGTTCGATTGGCTAAAACGCGAAAATAACACGCGTGCGACCAACTTACGCGTTTTCAATCCCGCAGCTGGGATCGATTCTGCTTGATTTCCAGGATTTCCCTCGTCAGCTCCTGCACGAACGTTCATCACATCCCCCCCGCCTCTATCACCAACTCCCGCTTTGCACTCTAACCCAGGTCGATTGGCCTTCTCCGATAGACGGGCTAACGTACGTCGACCGTTTAGAAGATTCAGAAGGTTCACTCCGTGTCGCGGACTGCCAACGAAGACCCCACGGCAACCAGTGGCGAGCACCCACCTTATGCGTTGGGTGCGAAGTCACTCTCCACGCGATCTGCAAACCTCCCTCTCTTGACGCGTACATCCTCTTCTGGCCCTTGCACTCGCGTTCCGTCTCCGCCTCCTGCCAAACGAAGGACGCTGTGTCCCATTGCCATTCGCGGTGTACGGAGGTACCCTTGATCACCCCAACAGTCGTTCGTCCCATCAGGTTACTCTCCCTTGCTAGGTTTTTCTCCTTCACCTCCGTCGTCGATCGTCGTTGTCCTTTCTTTCCTCCACCTCCACTCCTTCCTTTCGACGGCACCCGTTGTTCAGACCAGGTGGAAAGGCTCCCTCACCTACGCAAGGAGTCTTTAATCTTCCTACTAGTCGATCAGTCCGTATGTCTTAGACTTACGACATCAACCACAAGGCACCACAGTACCCACGAGGTGCTTGTGACAAAACCACATCTCCTTTGTCCTTATCGACGAGCAGATATTGCATCATCAACACCCTGCGCGTTTTCTGTAATCCTCTTCAGGCCAAGCGATATATCTTCAGTCTCCATCAGGTCAACTGTACCGCCTACACCCTCCACCTCCATTTTTTCGAAGTTGGCAAATCCAGATCTGGAGTTGGACTGGTGTACACAGAAGACATTTATATTTTCAAGGAAATAATCGCTGGATCTTGCACTCGCGCGACCTTACGCGTACCTTTATCGCCATCGCCTCTTTTTTGAGACGCGATAGTGTCAACGTCGATCAGGGAAACATCCCAGCAGGAGCAACGATTCTACTAAGGCCTATTCCATTTTGACCTTCAGTCCCTCATTCGTACACTCGCTTGAAAATCTTTAGATTTCTTGTTTGTCGATGCGCGAATTTTCCGCAAAGACACCCGACACGCACGCAGCACGTTAAAGTAATAAGCAGAGTGATAACACCTGCATCTGGACCATTCCTACCAAATTGGACCTACTTACGTTTTTACGACAACTCGTGTTATCTGCTTGGCGCCGAGTTCAACATCGAACTTGGAGTGCTTTTGAAAGACGAGATTGACGACAGCACCACTTGATATCCTTACTTGTGGGATTTACGACTTCATTGCGACGATTACACGTAGAGACGACCTATAACGTGGGCTGTACTGTTGTGCGCTTTATTATTGAGCGCTTGACACTATTGTGTTACACTTTAATACTTATTCTGACCCAAAATACTCCTTGCTTTCCGAGAAGGCCCTCTGTTATCAGACTGATTATCTTGTCTCTCAGGTAAGCTCATTTCCCCAGCGGAATTCTGCTGTGGAGTTAACAGGCAAGGGCAATTTCTAGAAGACGCTCAAGATGCCTCCTGTTCGCCCTAAGCTCTCCATAACCCTCCCACGTAATTTCACCTTCCACTATACCGATGGACAAGACCCTCGGGAGCATTCGGCAAGCCAAGAGACGGAGTCGAGACAAACTTCTAGTTCACGACCTTACCGTGTCCGCCCTCGCCACCGACCTGGCATAGTCGTCACAAACCCGGGAGGGCAGTCAAGTCCTACTTTATTACTTCAAGATGTCCCCATACCGACCATCGAAGCTCCAGGAACTGCCTCTGGACCTCCCAAAAATATGAAAGAGCCCCCTCCTGAGCTTGCTGTAGGGTTCTTGGCTCCTGCACCCTCTCGTCAACGATTCTTCACACCACCAACGACGCCTTTGGCCAAAATATTCACAGCATTTGACAAGGATACGAACGACAAGTCGCAGTGGGGGCTAAACGCAAACCACGGGGAGAATATAAGCCGCCCGGATTCTGCGTGCTCTGGTTTCTCTGACTCTTCTGATTCATCCTCTGATAGCTTAATATCCTTTCCTTCTGAAGGAGGCAGTTGTACGAGCCCAGAAAGTGAAGATACATTTGTCTTTCCTGGCTATTCTGAGAAGAGAAAGGAACCCCGGCGTATGATGCCAGGTCATACGGAACGCGCAAATCAATACATACGTAGTCGGAAGGGGCACGGATCCAAGCATGTTAACTGGACCGACGAGATGGACAACCATATCTGGAAGACGTATACGCTTTATAGGCATGACCCTACTGTCACTCCTTTCTTCGTGCAACCTGGAGGTGTTCCTCCTCTCGGGGTTTGTTGTCGTGTTGCCAGGGAAGCCAAGCGAAGCTGGCGTGGTCCAAAGTTACCACTGAATAGCATTGTGGAATCGAGCAGGACATCGAAAGATCCCCATGGCAAGCAGATTCTGCGCGATGTGCAAGACGAAGCAAACGCTGTACAAACTGCAGATTCCCCGGACACTGTAACGGGAGTCAAAAGCGGCAGTTCTACACCCACGGCAGCGTCAGAGCTCCAGAAGCCGACATCTAAGTGGCCTGGATCAGAATCTGCAACACGTCGGAGACTCAGAAAGCTCTGCAAATCCAAGTTCTCGCCTTCGCCACACAAAGAGCAACTTCTTCGACCGAGAACTTCGACTCCATTCCGACAATCCCGCGCAACGGTCTCATCTGAAGGATGGTATAGAGGTCGAACGACTTTTGCGCGAGACATGACCTACTCCCTAACGACTAGCACCTCGGCCACGATGCGTCCGGATGGTTCGTTGGCCCAACTCTCGCGGGAGGGACCCAGGTCAAGACAGCAGAATGATGAATGGTTTGGCCGCCCAATTGACCGTCCGGCCAATCAGCAGAGCAGGTCATTGCAGTTTGGGCTAGGTATCGGTGGTTTCGAGAGCATGGGTACTCGTGCGCGCTTGGGATCTCCCTTCAATGACGGTATTTCAGACCACCCCTCTACACCAAGAGTCGTACCAGGCAATTCGGAAAATGGAATTGGAGTTTTGAAGTCACCTTTTATGCTTACCGAACCGCTACCGTATACGACTGCAGTGAAACGTCGTGCTCAGCATCAGCTTGAAGACGAACTCAGTCCAGGTGGTACCAACATGCGTGTTAACTTCTTCGAGGAGCTTTTTGGCGCTCCTGCTGAGAGCAGTCATCGTCGCGTTCGAAGCCGTGGCTTCAGCCTAGGAGATGTGACGCGAGGCAGTCGTCTTTCGAGCCTAATCACCCCACCTATCCTGTATGACGAAATGAACAGTTCTGAGTTTTCCAACGAGGCTTCTCTCCAGGGTCTTCGGGGTTTTCAAGGTCCGTTGTCCAACGAGCAATCAGGTACACCTCCGCTCCGGCTAGGCTCGCCTTTTGCAGGCGACTTTCCTTCAGGTAATCGGACTGAGGGACCTGCGCAAGAGACCCCACCTTCTGGCTCTTCTCAATTCAGCCGTCAGCAGTATATCAATCGGCATTCGTTTGGGTTTGAGCCACCCTCATCTATTGAACAGAGACTTGAAGAGCATATTCGGGATGATCGGGATGATAGCAGTCGAAAGCGGCGGTTCAAAGGTTAAATGAGGTCATTCCTTCCTATCCATCTGGGAATTTAATGATCATCTGAGGACGCAGAGCTCTGTGGATCTACGGCAGCATGAAGACATTTAGCGGCTGTCAAACTCTTGGACTATTCTATTCACATACTCTGCGCTATCTCGTTACGATACTACGTTTCTCTTTACGGAGTCACGGAGTTTGCTCTAGCGCATGAGTCACATTCTTTTAGAGATGTTGCTTTCCTTATGGCCTTTTTTTCTTTTGGCCCGCTCGCAGCTCCTCTCTTGTGTTTTCAACTTGTATCCTCTCTTCTAGTTTGACGACGAACGCTCCGATTGTTCTTTTTCCCTGGCATTGATGAACGATATGTTTTTCCTTATTCATGGTGGTGATCTCCTTGCTTCTATAAACATCTCCCTTGCATGCGCTCTCGCGAGTCGCCCGCTCTGCACGCTTTATGTTCTTCGGCATCCAGCATCTGGCATTTACAGGCAGCATATTCCTGTGTTGTTTGTCTATCCTTGTTACCCTCCCCCAATACATGGATTGATTTTCATCATTTTCTCCCGATGCAACGAAATAACGAGGATATCCGACGAAGCGCATTTCAACATCATGTTTTCTTTCACTCCACCCTTTTCTTCTCTTTCATTTCCTTAAGTCTGACTGTCTTCTGTTCTGCTATCAGTGCATTGAAAGAGGAAGTCAGTTTTTTTTAATTCACCTTCCGTCAAAAAAAAAGAGAAGCAGCTTTTGTTTTGTTTCCCCAATTGCATGAAACGATGACGATGTAAATAGAGATATGATCGTATACGACCAAACAGAGAGTTCATCCTTCGTGATAAGTTTCTTGAGCAATTCATTCACTATTAGGATGTGAAGCGCATGTCGCACATATAACCACTGTCCAGAGCTTAACGTAGCACATGGCTGCTGGATCTCCGAACCCCTTCATCCACTCCTCCACCCACCCATTCACTTCCAATTCACCTCCCACCCCTCCACAAATTCACCTCCCACCCCTCCACAAATTCACCTCCCACCCCTCCACAGCTTCCACCCCGCGACCGCAGCCGCCCCACCCGCCACCACCTTCGCTAATTGTCATGCCAGCGACGCGGAGCCCATGGGCGGATACTCCTTCCCGTCCTTCTCGACGCGCGGCTTGCAGATGCAGCGATCCTCCTCGGAGACGGAGTCGAGCACAGAGGGGATGTGTTTCCCGCAGCCGTACCAGGTAGTTTTGTCTATTTTGATTTACTGGAGAGTTAGTGGGGGTTGGAATGTGTGGGAGGAGGAGGAGGAGGAGGAGGAGGAAGATGAAGGGAGAAGGAGGATGGAGGGGGAACTGACGGCAGGTGTCGCAGGTTGTTTTGAAGCACATTGTATTTGTAGTAGTTCTGTGTTTTTATTTTATTGTTGGTTTTATTTTTTTCGACGAGAAGAAGAAGTTGTTCGGACTTGTTGAGGAGATTGGCGTTGGGTGGTTAAGTTTTATATCATGAGATTTTTGTTCGCCGTTCCCGGCAATCCGAGTTCTGGTTATGTCATATTCAGTCCAGATCGCCGACTTTCGCCTGTTTTTTTTTATCTGGTGCTCGCCGAACTCTCAGAGGATCGGATGATTCTGACGAATTTATGATGGACGGGATGGGGTCTTTATTGATTGGGTTAACGAATGGAGTCATGCGCTTGGGGTTCTTGTCTCATCGGAATTCATGAAAAGTAGATAAGCGTTTTGCGCGTGCAAGTACGTCTCATCTCTGAGCACTTCATGTATGTACATAGATAATAACATAGCGATTTTTCGCTCATCACAGTTCAATCAGATCAAGCTCCGAAAAGTCTGGCGGACTCCGTCGATACACTACTCTACCTTTACTATCAAGACCTGTATGCTCGTTGCTGATCCAGACGTGCTTACTGAATTTCTGCGTGCGATATACCTCGTCGTCGCTGATTCCCAGGTTGTCACGTGGAATCCAGATGACGGGTCGCTTGGCCCGGAGGGCTTCGTGCTGGAAGGCTCGCTGCACTAGTTTGTCACGTTCGTCGGGTGTGAGGTCTTCGATCTCGTCGTTTATGCCGCTGAAGAGAGCTTCGCCAATACGATTCCCGCTGCTCTGAGCTTCAAGGTCCTTGGTACGATTTTGATGCTGCATGTGATGGTGGGATGTCGTAAACGCGTCTTCCTCTCGTCGCGGGTAATGTCCAAAATCCTTCGAGCGGCGGTTGCGGGAGCGATCGGTCCATCGGTCAGACCCGGGCATGAGCATGCGAGGGTCGAGCTTGTGGTGGTGTTTCCTTTCTTCGATATCACTCATCTCAATTTCTTCGGCGGCTTTGTCAGCTTCCCGCTCACGTCGTTCTCGATCTTCCAGGACATCAGTCAAATTCTGTCCTTCTTCTTCCTCTTCCCCTCCTAAGTTCCACTTCTTTTGCTGAGCCCGAGCAAACTCTTCGTCTCGAGCGACAGCGTCATCCTCGAGTGTGATTGGCAAATATCTTAAGAGTGGTCCGAACGCATCATTCAACAGGTACTGATAGATAACTGTCAGGATGGTCATAGCTATCATTATAATCCCTTGCCCCGAGCAAACGACATTGTTATCTGCATCCCGGACGAGGAAGAACAAGCCGACCAGACATAGCTCCATGACGTAAAGCCCTGTGAACAGTTGGTTCAGGGCTTTAGGGTAGAGCAGACCGCCAGTGTCAAACCGGAACTTTGTCACGTAGAGCGTGTTGTACCGGTACACGACCCAGAACAGACTGAAGGTAATGATGTTGAATACCAGAATCAGGGGCGAGATGACAGAATAAATGAGACCTGCAGTGTCACGTCAGTCTAAGTTTAGCTAGGAGAGATATATACGAGGGGGGGGGTACGGACCAATGCACGCAAGGTTTGTAAAAACCGGGAAGAAGGTCCCCCATTGCACCTTGGGCAAACTTGTCTGTCTGGACCACTTCTGCCGCGCTGTACTGTCCTGTAATGGGGCCAGAATGAACCAGCTAAGAAGACCTCCAATTTGCACGAGTGCACCTGCACTGACTGAGAAAGCCTGCAGGAGCATATAAGAGAAGAAATAGTTGCCGGCCTTCGGCAGATTGCGTGCAAGTACAGAGGGTGCGGATGCGACATTCTTGGAAATTTCCTGGATAACTGTGGTGATACCTGAAGAGAGCGATACAACGAGGAAAACCTGTACGAACAGGAAGGCAAAATAGTAGTTCTGGACGGAGAGTTCCATGGCCATGCCAGTATGGACTCCTTGCTGTTTTGCAAGGAGACGCAAGATCATGGGCAGCACAGCCATGAGAATTGACAGCATCAACTGTGGCAGGACACCTTGTAGTACACCCAGCAGCCACCCGGGCAATGTCTCGATCCAGTGAAGCCAAGGGAATGTGGCTGTGAGGTAGCTGACCTGCGACACCAGGCCAGTGAAAGTGACCGGGAAAGCCCATCCAATCACAAGGCCAGAGACAACGGCAATGACGAGCGTGGTACGGATGTAACGCTCCCACCACCTGATGGACATATTCTCCCATATGACATCGTCCGGGGAGACTTCCACGTGTCGCGGAGTCATATGCTGCGGAAAGTGGTGGCTGATGGACTGACAAGCCATGTGTGCTGCGACCTGGTGATTGAACTGCACAAACGCTGAATTCATGAGCGGATATTTCTCAGGCTCTTGCTGACCCTGCTCGATCTCAAGGTTGAGGCGCGCCACTTCCTTCCGGCAGTAGTAGATCGTATCAACCTTCTTCCCGAGTAGTGGAATTGAAGGCATCCAAGACCAACCAAAGATGGGAAGACGCATTGTTTCACGATCACTTTCAGACAGATATTTCTTCCACACCGGCTCGCCGTAATCGTCCTCCTCATATTCCTCGTTGTACGCCATCGGATATTCTTCACCTTCAATTGTGCTGCCCTCCTTTCCCGTGCCGTGTTTCTTGGGCAAATTCGCTCTTCTCTTCTTATGCAGAACCTTCCCTGACTCGCTACTCTCACAGCGACCATTGACCGTTGCTAAAGCGTTTGTATCGGGAATTACTAGACTGGCGTAGCTCAAAGGTAGTTCGTCATCTTCAATACCCTTTCTAGCAAGTTTGGGTCTTTCAACTTCATCCTTTCCAGATTTCTTTCCCTTCCAAATCATCCAACTGAATCCTCCTTTTTCACCAGCTGGTCCATCCGCTTCTGCATTAACTATACGGGGTCCGTTTCTAGCGTATTCAATTTGAGAGTCAACATTAGATTGATAAGGCCTAGCTTTAGTATTCCTCGTGGGATCTGGCGGGTTCCCACGTCCAACACTCTCAGGCGCTGCCAGTCTGTAACCCAGAGCAATTCCGCTACCAACGCGATCGCTAGGATCTCTCTGAGGTATGTCGTCATTGGGGAGAAACCCACCCGAGGGATTCAATCTCTCGTTGACATCTCTACCGACTTTCTTGAAACCTCCAACAACCGTATGACCTAGCCTGTCAATGCCTCCACCAACGGCTCCTAAACTCTGGCCAACGACGGGAACAGGGATTCTCGGTCTTTTCCGTTCTTCCCCAGGGGGTGGTGTATGATTATCCATCAATACTTCCCGCACTGAATGCCGGACCTGGTGTGGATTTCCTGAACTTACCCCTTCCCCATCCGCCATATGATCCGCCCGAACATTTGTTTCTGAATTATCCCATTCCATCTCCTCCTTGCTCTTTTTATTATTCTGCTTCTTTTTGTAAGCTTTCACGGCATTCTTGATCAGGTCCGTCTCCGCGGCCTCTAGTTTCAACGCAAGTTTGTTTCGTTGTTTCACCTTCTCAGAGAGCTCGTCGAAATTACGATTGATCCAAATATTGCGCAGCCCACCAGGAAATACATCATAGAGCTTGTCCAAAGCTTCAACAGAAAGCCATTTTCTGGGAATAGCGGTAACGAGGACAGTGGTCGCCGAGGCGCGGAGACGATGTTGAGGCGAGGTAAGATAGGCTTGCCGAAGGCGGATGTATCCCCGGAGCTCATCATAAAATGTATAGCACACATAGCAGACCACGAGTACTGCTAGGATGAGGTGTGCCCAATACCGGTCGACATGTTTAGCGGTGTTGATGTTTGTCCAACTCAGCTGATCCAAGCCTTTGACATTGCCGGCGGCATTCAATCCGCCAATTACGTTCAGCGGCAAGAGGATTGGTAAAATCACCATAGCTAGTGGTATAAAAATTTTAAGAAGGGTTCGAAGATATCGTAGGAAGAAGTAGGCGTCCAATCCAGACTTTTGGATAAAGTCTGTATTTGACGTTCGGAACACTGGAATGACCCATGATATGATGCCTGACGGCGGAGCAGACGTTCGTTCTCTCTGGGGGACTAGGTAGGTTCGCGGTTGGCTAGCACCCACCGTCAGCCTCTGGCTCTGCGAATTCATGTACATGGGAAGAGACTTACTATATTCTAGAAAACCTGTTCTTAATGAGAATGAAGAGAAGGGATTCAACCCCGAATATTGCTGCAGCTACTGCAAGAGAGGCCAGGAAAGAGTTCAGCGATACTCCAGCACTCCCTTGGGCCTTTCCCGCGGTGGCATTGACTGCGCTTCCCACATTGGAGATAGCTGTTTGAGTTGCAGATGTGACCATTGCGAGTGTTGTTGTTGTTAATCCTAATGCGCAGAGTTCGCAGAGACTTGTGTGAGGTTATGTCGTCAATGCATGAGTCAATGTCTAATCATTGAAGGTGAGGTACCGTATCGGCGTAAAGTGGGTGAATTAAGCAGAATTTAGGAAGATAAGAGGTGATCAGCGTTTCCAGCACTGTAACATGAAGCAGAAGCATACAATAAAGACTTTTGACGCGATAATAACTGATGAACAATGCAACGAGCTAAAAGACAACGAGCAAAGAAATAAAGGTCCCTAATAAGTAAAAAGAAGCGTCAAGAGCTTGTCGTCAACTGATCAACAAACCTGTTGAAGCCCCAAGTTATCCGGCCCTGCAGTTCGCCCCAGCCTGGCCCAATCACCAACCGCCGCCCACCGCTCAGCTGCTGGTTACATGATGTCACCGCCCAACCGACTCGCGCGCAATCTCAAACGAAACACAGAATCTATGAATGGCATTTCTCCAGGAACAGCGCACCACCAAACAAATAGGATACACAGGCGGGCGCGAGTACGGCGCGAGTACATTTGCTATTTTTAATGTAGTGCTGGCTAATTATCGGACAAAGAGGTGAAACAAGGGAAATTTGGGACCATTGATCGCGCCAATGATAGTTCAAACAAGAATATAAAACGAGTGGCGGCTATTAGCGTATGTGCTAAGATAATAATATTCTTTAATTCCAGTCTACAAAGGGAGAAATAAATTGGCATAATAAACCTAATTAGGTTCTTAAGAGCCTGGTTATTCCGCTAAAGTCCTAACCTAGCATCACCCCCTAACGTTTGGGCGAGCAAAGGCCGACTACATGACAACAGCAGCACCATCTAGATCTACCGCTGCAGCTGCTTGCTAGCGCTAGTCGACCAATTCACAAAGTCTGAGAACAGCGATGGTTGCACCTTGCACTTCTTGCTCAGCAGCCACTGCGCCCAAGTCTTTGCATATATACCCACAACTCCCTCCACGTTTCCTCGGTCAGTGCCAATAAGCACCTTGACTACCAAAAGACTCGACTGACTACAGGCACTTCCATGCACGTGAGATGCTTCTTTCATTGCTTCTTGATGAATCTCCTGTAACAAAACCCATGTGTCCTCAACTTCGTCGGTTGGGGAGGGAGTGTCGTTCCCTTTGCAGGCACGAGCGTGATCTTTGAGTATCGCAGAAGCTCGATTCGCAATCTGTCTGCTTGAGGTTGTGCGCACAAGTATTAGGAGAGGTAAGATAAGCTTTAGGGAAAGGACATTCGTGTGCTGTAGTTTGACGTATATTTCCAGTAGATCCAAAACTCGAGCTTTGAAGTTGATGATTGTTTCTTTGGCGTCTTTTTTCTCTTGCTTCTTACTGGTAATTCTCTTTCTCTCTTTGAATATCTTGACCAGCGTATCGTCCAGTGCCATCATATCTTCGTCGTTCATATCGGATTCATCACTCGTCAAAGATTCTCCTTCTGCCATGTCTACATGAGTACGACGGGTTCCGAGGACCGCCCCTAGCGCTGCGTTAAGTTTGATCGCTTCATCCTTATCCATGTCATTAGCATCGCTTGCGTCATCTTCGACATCTTCCCATATGACATCGTCGTTTGCAATCTTGTTATCGTCCCCAGGATCATTACTGTCTGTATCATCAGACTCGATCTCTTGTACATCAGACATATCCTCATCCTCTTCGTCACCATCGGCCTCCTGATCAAATAGCTCCTGTTGGCCCGCAAGGCTCTCTTTTGATCCTAGAACCTGATATTGTGTTAGCTCATAGAAGTATACTTTTTCTTCAGGGTGCTCACGTTGAGTAATAATTGCAGACCTTCAGCATTAATATTCACCGCAAAGGTGGTGAAAACCTGCTGCGCTAACTTCCGCAATAGTACCGAAGGCTTAGAGATAAAGCATAACAGAATCTCTATTAGCACTTCTGTCGGGTCTGTATTGTCGTTGGGTGAATTTTTGTGGCGAATCACTTTGTCATAACAGATCTCTAGCTCATCTAGAATAGACAGTGTGTCACTGTCACCATTATACAGAAGCATAATGACAAGAGAATACAGCAGCTCGAAAGCATGCAGAATCGCCTTCTTTCTCTTCTTCGCGGATAATTTCTATTTTGGCGTTAGAATCAGTATGAGTGTTTGGTGATCTTCTGACCTTTTTGTGTATCCGATCTAAAAGCTTCAATGCGGAATCCTTCGCTCCTTGGATCGTGTCATCCAGCTCTATGACCGATATCATATGTAGTTGCTCACAGTCTCTTATTGCGCCGAGAGCCCTGAAAGGCCAAGAATTATCATTTTGATTCTTGGATGAAATCAGGTGGGTCAAACAAGAAGATAATCTGGTCCTGAACATGTTCTGACTTGCCCTGGACAATGGGGGAGAAGGTTTAAATTCAGCCTTTTCGGAAGTAAAATACCCAAACCTCACAAACATTGAGAGCAAGGACATAGTCCACTCATCCGATTTGTCCGACTTTCCGCTTCGGAGAACGGCTACAAGTTGGTCAGCGAATAGCTGACGCCTTGAATCAGCAGTCTTCAATTCGTCCGTGGAAGGAGATTGAATGATACTCTCATAATGCGTCAAGATACGTAGTAGAGCAGTATTGTTGGCTTGAGTTAACAGCTTGTCGATCGTCCTCGTCTTTGTAACTTGATCGAAGTTTGGAGTGCCATTTCTAGACAAAAGACAGGTAATCACGTCGTACGCAACCTCCGGATTGGTCTCCACTCTTGCGTGTATAGCCCTCAGTGCCTTTTGAGCTGCTCGATGTAGATATCTCTCCGAATTTGAGAGCTGATTTATGAGACATCTCATGAAATTCCTGCTGAATATATCGGGTATTATATTCTCCGGGGCACGTTCAATCACTTTGCAAAACAATAAAAAGCCCCAGAGTTTGCGTTCTTCGGAAGTAGATGCAGAAAAGAGACTCTCTAATATCGTCAGCTTAAGAATCCCCGCATCTGGTGTTCATGGTGTTCACGGTGCTCACCGTCAACTACAAACTTCCAGAGGTCATTAAAATTGTCAGCCGTCTTGTTTGTGACGCATTCGCTACCATAGAATTCAGAAAGAACAACGCTCCACGCAAAATGAAGCTTTGAATTCCAGCTGCCTTTCTGTCCATTTGTCTTGCCTTCTCCATTAGCGTCTTCATCTGTTGGAGAAGCTTCTTTTAACACTTTCGCCAAAGTTGTCAGGTTCGACAAGTGTAATGGATTTCTATGGTGCCAGGGAGATATAGGAAGCTTCACTTTCGGGTCATGGCGACATATGTATAGCCAGATGGCAACGCCTTCTGGCGTCTTGGGAAGACCATTCGCACATAGCCGGTCAATTGCTGCCTGAAAGAGGCTATTTTTCGAGTCACTGGTGAGTATCGTTGGTAATGCGTCATAAATGATCCATCCGCACTCCTCGCGAAGCCAGGGCTTCTTCTTGGCTAGTTCAAATATAAGGTCAAGGACTTGAATCCAGTGGTCCAGGGGAGACGTTGGGTGGAAAAGAATGGAAGATTTGATGAGTGCCTCCAAGCCAAAGAGTCGCCCAAAATGATGGTCTCGTTCTTCCTGCGAGGAGCTTGTATTAGTCGACTGAGGTGTACTGGAATGCAGGGGCATCCTTACTTGACCTGCTACACTCCCTTCAGGGTGAGTGCGAGATTTGAGAATGTCAAGTACCCTGTTAAAGTCGATATTGGCTCCATTATCAATCTTGCTTTTTGGACCCAGCAATTGGGCCAAGAGCTGTATTGTGCCATAGTATGGTTAGCTACTTGACGAAACCAAATGCTGTGGGAGAGCCTGCCTCTGTCAGGGTTATGGAAAACCCAATCCTACTAGATTCTCGACCACTTGCCAATCCTCTGATTAAACGATTGAGAGCATATTCAATCTCTTCTGCAGTGCCTGAAGAAAGCTCAGAGAGGAGCGAGTATGCCGCCTTCAGCCTCACGGTTTCGTCGTTGCTAGCAAGGTCACGAAAGTGGCCTAGAGACATGTCGTAGTGCTCTCTTAGCGTTAACGCTATTGATTAGGCACAAGTGACGAAGAGAGTAGACTAGGAAGGGCGGGAGATAATTCCATGTTGTCTGAGATAAATTCATTCAAGACACCTATTTTGTTAATCGAGAATATTCTTTCACTTTCTCGTCCAGTCACGTGACCAGAATTTTGACCGACTTTAAAGAATTTTATGTGGAGTATTTACTTTAGCAGAACATAAGACGCTAGAATAAGATTCCCTCTTGACTGAGCAAATCCTATGACACTCACCAAGTACGCCATGTCACGTAGCTATTACTTCTACCACCAACCTTGTGATGTTATCACAAATACTTTGTGGAGTTGGCATGTACTTGAGGTTTCAAGACAACCCGACTGACGATCGAAGTAGCCAGGAACAAGGCGGCTTCGAGAGCCCTGAAGAATTTCTGAATGCCGGCTCCCGAAGTTTAAAGGCTCGGGAACAGATTTTTTTTCTTTTCTCTCGGCAGTTACTCCGTACTCTCTAGCGCACCGTGGAAATCCCAACGAAACTTCTCTGTTCATGCCGGTGAATTTCCCAGATTTAGCCACCGTCCAGCCGCCCGATCGGGTAAGACATATCACCTGATCGCTTGCTTAGTCTAAGCGCCCGAGCTATGTACCATACGTTTGAGGGCTTGTAGTTTTAGCTCATCTTTAATAGAGGTTATCAGCAACCAGTCCCGCTTATTTTTCGGGCCTAAAATTTGACCATGTGACGACCATTTTCAGTA